>SMMW01000651.1:5980000-6062500 GCA_004794655.1 Marisa cornuarietis
ATAATTTATTTACCATGCGTCACTTAAAACCTGTATTTCTGTGAACACTTTAAACGCTCCATGTAAACATGGCTCGCCATACTCTGAGGTGACTGGCCTTATAAACTTCCTGGTTGCCTTGTGATGCGCACTGAGATATTATTATTGAAGTGACGATACATGACAGAACACGTTATGATTTGCAACGTATAAAGTCATGTTAAATGTGATGAGATATGTTAGCAGAAATGTACAGAGAGGTGTCTTGATAGATGTGACAAGAAAATTCATTGCAGAAGTCCGTGAATTAATTATCCGTAAACAAAGTACGCAATTCACGCAAGCAAATAACAAGCGCTGCTAACAGTGTACTAGTCACAGTAGTGCACCATTCACAACAGAGAGAGAGAGAGAGAGAATGAGTGACAATTCGGATTATTTGGACGTGCTAAAGTAGAGAAATTCAGATTTTCGGCGTTTCAAAAAACCTGATTTGTCGCTCACTCTCTCTCTCTCTCTCAGTTCGGTGTTGACCGCTGCCAATGTTGTGAATGGTGCACTAGTGTCACGTATACACTGTTATCGACGCTTGTTCATCGCAGGTGTTAATCGTAGCGGATAATTAATTAACAGACGGGTTTTTGATGCTAAAATTTACAGGTTAGTTTTAAATCTCCTGTATGTGCAAGAAAGTTGATCTTTAAAGCCAAGACTTTGCAAGGTTGTAACACGTCACATATGGTGCTTGTTTTCTTTGTGGCTTTTTACTAACTCAGCAATGTATGCCAGCAGCCTTCTACCAAGAACGACTTGCCGAAATCATTCGTAAGAAGAATTAGCATTCATCAAATGATAAAAAGAAACAGTAAGAAAATGCAAAGATATATGAATAGCAGCTAAACTACAATATAATAAGAAAAATAGTATACAATATGATAAGTTTTAAAAAATATTAACTTAAAAAGCACTACAGTCTAAATAGTAGGACGGGGTACTCATCCTTTCGATTTTATAGTCGCACAGGCTGACCGATTCAATTTGCACTTTTTACATATGTCTTTGCATGTATAGTCCCCCCCTCCTCCTCACTGCATGCATGTATCGTTTTTTGTGATAAATAGTTTGCTCCAGAAAACAGGATATATAGTTGTCACTCTAGTAAAACAATCCTGGCGCGCTGAACCGTGCGCGGGCATGTGTTGTACATTTTCGTGGATGAAGCACTGTCTGAATACTGGTCAGTTTAGGAGGTACACAGGCAGGTAGTGTGCTGATAGTCCTGTGCATTCACACAGGTGTCAGGAAAGTCGAAGAAAGGATATCGATAATGTATACATGCGTCAGTGAGTGAGAGAGTCGGGGAGTGGAATTGCTAGGGGAGTTTTCGTCCCGCTGGGATGTTACCTGTACCTTAATAAAGAGGCTGCCACACGGGGTTTGGCAAACACTATTTTCCTTAAAAAGTTTCTGAAAAAAATAATATGTGTCGTCGTGCGCTTGTGGACATGTATTTGCTGACTGCTTTCCTAAGTGTTTTCTGGTTCTTTTGCGTCTTCCGATTATACTGGTCTGTCTGGCTTGCACAGTTACTCACTCAGGTTGTCGTGTTCAAGACGCAATTTTTTTGCCCCAAAAATGAAACAGCTGAATTAGGAATACACCCCTACAGATTGGAACTTTATTTAGAAGCTTCGAATGAAGTTAAAAAATAATTAAATGGGCCAAAGTGAATTGATTCAACGGACTGGTATGTCAATCAGATCAAATTTTAATGGGCAACAATAGTTACAACTGATTGCTAATAAGGAATTTTTTACAATTAAAAATGTAATGATGTTTCAAATTTATCGATGTAAAAACACTTCTTCCTCATTTAGCTGCATGCAAAATTTTCTATTTACTTACTGATACTCGTTTAAGCTCCTTACGTTTATTACCCTCAATTCTTGTTCCCCTTTTTTTAGCTGTTTCGATCACGCACATCACATCAATGGTGCCCTCATACTGTCAGTTTTGAGCATTATGCTGGATAAAGATACGACTGATGATGATGTGTTTGTGACTGTCACACGATGTTACTTGTAGACCAGACGATGTAGAAACTGTCGATGTTGTATATCTGGTGCTTGATCTACCAGCAGTCGTAGTTGGTTTTAACATCTCGTGCTTTTGTATAGTAAGCACTGCTGTAGGAATAAGATTTCTTCGGTTTACTGAAAGTCCAAGACTTGCTTGTACTGTATAAGTGACTGGATAACAATGGATTTCGAAATGTTTTGAGCAAATTCTTCAGTGCGGTGTGGGTACAAAGTTTCCACGGCACGTTTGAACAAAGTTAATCCACTGGCGTTTGCTGCCATTATCTTTAGGATTTCCTTTCTGAGTACAAACTCAGAGTGTGGAAGAGTACATTCAGCAACAGCACAATGTGTCCCGGTCAGTTTTCTTTTACCGAGGATTGCATCTTTTCTCTTCGACTTCAGCTGGTGCAGACTGCGCTACTTTTAGAAATACTTCCGTTTCGTCACTTCCTGTTTTCTCGACAAATCCAGGGGTCAGTTGCACAACACGTTTCTAAACCTTCTTAGTCATTTTGATGCATTGCAGAAAAACAAACAAAAAAATTGTACTGACATGACTGAAAGTCGGACTTTGGACAACTTTATCCTACTTAAAGCAGTGTGTCAAGACACGGGGGGTGCTACACACACACACTCACGCCCGACAATTGCGCGTTCTTTCAACACAACACAAAACGATTGCCTGAGGCTGTCCAAATCATATTACTTCAGTTATCATGTGGCCCAGGATTTTACACCATAAGATATGAACACATAAATTCTTAATACAGCGCCACTAGCAATTCTTAAAACTACAGTAAAATCGTCACAACAACAGTCCGCACTCCTTCACCTGGAAGTCATTCACTCTATTCTTCCATGTTCACTTAACGTCTTGATCAATTCTTTTCCACATTTCGAGTTCTCAATATGTCACAATACACAATACACTTTAGGCTTCCATTCCTAGTTATTAAATCAATCCTTCCCCACAGTTCAAGTTCTCAATATATATCACCTTCAAACCATACGATTTAGTTCCTCGTCCTGTTCTCTCGCAAACAACAGTCATCAATGACAATACTTACAGTTCAGCAGTCAGCTATATTCGGGTAGTCGCCCTTTCTACCTCCAATCTCCCAGAATCCACCAACTCAAATAGCACTACTCATAAACGTAAAGCAAGAACACCAATGACACATAATCCAAATCGCTCTGGTCAGCCTTCCCCAGGAGGGGGGGGTGGGTGAAAAAGGAACACTTTGACTGCTCTGAACAACAGTTCTCTCCGACACTCGACGACGCACACACAGGCCGTGTCGACGAGGGGGGGGGGGTCACGGGGTTAGCAGCGTAGATAATCCTCGGAGACGTAAGGGGGCCGAGAATGCCCAACTGGCCGGATCGCCAGTCCTCAATAGTCGTCAGTTATCCAGACACTGCGGGGTCCGGTCGGTTTCCAGACAATGTCGCCTGTCCTCGACGGTAGTACTTTAGCCAGCCGCTGCTGGGTCCGGTAGGCTTCTGGCACTGTCGCCCTCACCATTAACACCACTTCTCGACGAGGTTTTTCACCCAGGATCCGTATCGCGTCGCATCCAGCGTCGCTCGACACCCTCCTTTTTTCTCCGTCAATCTCCTTCTGTGTCCCGTCTCAGGCACGTCTTACCCCGCTCTCCGTTCTCGCGTGACTCCAGCACGTCTTACCCCTCTTCTCTATCCTTCTCCTTCTCTCTAGTATCCCGGGCCTGAGCACCTTTTATAGGGTTTCTTTCCTGCCCAACTCCACTGCTGAACTGTGTTCACTAAACTTAACCCTTACTTCTATACCGATCACGTTCATTCCCGCATACACTCTATCCACACGTGTAAGCCATAAGTCGTTAAGGGGTTAAAATAGTCTGAAAAAAAACTATGGCACGGACTGGTCCGTGAGACAGTATTAATTTTAAAAATTCTAAAATTGTGGTGTGCACTTTAAACTAATTATCTAAAAAGAGTTAAGGCCTAAACGTGTTTAAAATTAGAAATGTGTTGTGCAACTGGCCCAAGGTGGAGACAAATATTAATATAAAATCTTTTATGCCTTTTTCTCATATAATACCACCGGAACATGTTTTTGTGATACTTTGTAATTTATTTCCAGCGAATTTTGCTGAGAGGTTCCGTTGTCCTTTAAAACAGATGGCCCCTAGAAAGGTGTGAGCTCTAACATGGTAATGTCCCATGTCCTAAAAATATCGAATTCGAAATCATACCCTCAGTAGTTAAAGAAACCTGCCATTCACAAAGCTGCCTGCTCTCTTTGCCAGCTCTCTGTCCATCTGGCAAGTGCATTGTTTTCCTGTTTACGTCTTGTTTTGGCTTTTAGTGCATGATGTCTTTATTTACTCTGCAAGGGTGACAGCAGCACGATAGTTAGGAGGCTGTTCACCTTCACATGGGCAAAGTGAAATAACGCCAGTCTTGCTTTATTCTTGCTGTTATTTTATGATGTACCTGATGGGCCCATTAAATTGATTAAACGTGGCAAATGAATGTTAATAGTATGTGTGAGTATACATCATGCACACAACAGTTATTACTTAAAGCAGTGTAAATTAGTTGACATAGGCTACAGTCATTACTCGAATAAAGGTAAGAATAATACTGTTTGGTACATCGTTGTGACATATAGCTCAATCTTTTTGTACGACTGCGTATACATTTTTTTGTACTTACTAAAACAAGCTTCTCTGATCCTTTCTATGTGCTTCTGAAATATATCTGATATAGGCTACTCTACTCTCATGCTGTAACCAACTAAACAAGTAACGCTAATTGTTCCTACAGATAGAATCCAGAGGGTTGTTATTTTGTTATGAAGTCTAAGTTGCAGTTTATTACACCAAGTAGTAGCGAAAACACAAAAGCGAATCTGCTATTAACGCCGAAGAGATTTTCGCTTTGGTCAGATACAGAAGCAAATCAGACTCATAGATGTCTAGCAAAAAGGAGGTGAGCTGGTCACGTGTTCTGATAAACACTATGCTGACGCTTGTACTCTTGTGCAGCCTTGTAGCAGTAACGGTACTGTGCCTGTTAAAAAAAAGTTAGACGCCTTAGAAACGATTTATTATTATTTATGAAAGAAATAAGCCACCTCCGCTGTCATAGAGAGTATCATGTAAAATCCTTTTTTTAATTCAAATGTCATTATGTTTAGTCTTTCTGTGTACATGAACACAGGACCAACAGACTAAAGTAGTCCTTCTTTGTTTCGGCCATGCGACTTCTTAACACTAATGTGTGTGAATGAATGTAGATATTATATAAGCATGAACCATGATTGTATAGGGTCTAATTGGTGGAGTGGACATGAATATGTTGTGGTATTATTGTTTTGTTGTTGTGCTTACATATAGAACATCACTTGAATAAATACAGTCTTAAGACAAACAAAAGACACAGAAATGTTTTTAAAATGATAATCAATTAATTGACACCCACTGGTTCTGTATTAGAAAAAAATATTTTATAAAGCTTATATTCGAGGAGGCTCTGAAAAGAAACAATTTGTTCAGAAAACTTTCAGCATCAATAAGCAATCTGAGGTTGCTGTACACACAGTACCTCTGTGGTGATAGCATGTGGTCTTACACTTTGTACATGCCGCACAGACAGGTAGACATCTATCTCCTGGTCATGCATGGCCCGCTTGATGACTTCATATAATACACAGAAAATTCCGCTCCTCGCCATTCCGTTACTGAAACGGAAAATCACACTCAAAGCTTCAGATACGTTAAGACACAAGTAACTTTTCTAGTCAGACACGAATTCCTCAGTCGTTGCTAGAAGATCTTTTCAAAACAAACAGGACTTTAAGGGATTTAAACTCTTTGGAAAAAAATAATTTAAACCTAAATTCACACAATCCAGTTTTAGTTGCAGTGTAAACTACTTTGCAGTAATCATAACAGCTAAGCTTAAAAGTCTCTCTTATTTTATTTAAAGTTTTAAAAAAAACTGACCTGCATTGCACATTTACGGGTGAAGTGTCTTCTTCAACATTCCATGATTCCAGAATGTCCATGAGGTAAAGAAGGTCTGCGATGTTGCCTGGGACGACGCCTGCCCAGTCATCATAGGAGAGAACACGGACCTCTCTTGGGGTGGACGCCTTCATTGTTAAAAATGGATTGCTATCAAAACATATTCAATATTAATGTTAAGTGAATAACAATAGGATCGCGAACTAAAAAATGAGACGCAGAGCATAATTAAGAGGAAATACATGATGCAGACAAAAATTATGATCGCAACAATCCGAAATACGATATGTTTTCTGGGCCTTACGGCCAGTTCCAAAAGATAGATGTTTGTATGCAGGCACACTATAGGAAAAAATGCAATACATTACATACATCCCATCAGGGGAAAAAAACGCTTAAGCATAGTATTATTTCTTTAATTTACATTTAGGTTGGTAGGTTACATAGTCAGTAATTAGGAAGGTTACAAGGTGAAGAGAACAAAGGCTGTACAATTTTTCGAGAAAAAAAGCTCCTATAAAGGATTCAGACATGTTTACTGATTTAGTCGGGAAACACGAGGTCAAACTGGTCGAAGGTTATTCCGGTTGCACGGCTGGTATGTTCCTCGAGGATTACTTCATAGAGGAACTTATACTGCTCTTGTCAACAGTTAAACATTCATAATTATATTAATTACCACGTTTGTATTTACAATGTATTCTTTGACATGTTTAACACCTTGTGGCGGTCTTTTAAGACCCCAGTAATCTATAAACAGTTACAAACAGTGTGTTTGTGTGTTTGTTTGTGTGTTTATTTGTGTATGTGTGTGTGTGTGTGTGTGTGTGTGTGTTTGGGGGTTTGGATGGCAGGGCTGGTCATAAAAACTGTAATAAAAGTATTCTTACTTATCTATTGCCATGTATATTTTACATAATTTGGCAAGCACATCAACGTGAAATTTAGGCAAAAACTTCCCTTTGAACATTTTGTGTTTCTTCAGGGTTTTTGCTCTATTAAAAGAAATATTTTCATATGGTGACAGCTTTGTGGATATTTTTTGCAACCGTGCTAACTTTAACACTTATAATATAAGACTCCCTCTGCCAACTGTTATTTCGGAATCAACGTCTGATGCTGCAACACTCATCGCAGTAGTTCGAACTTACACTGTAAGTGGTTTCTTTGCTCGTCGCACTGAGCCTTATATGTCTTCACTGACTTTCATACCCACGAAGTAATATTAGGATCTAGCTGATTAAACACGGGACATTTATTTGTAATCCTGATAGGAAATATCGGCAGCGTACCATTGAGTTTTCTGTCAGCTTGAAGTTTTTTAATTTCGCATCGCTTACAACCACAATTTTCGTCCTTCGAAAGTTTAGGCATTTATTATCAGGAAAGCTGATAATAGTCAATGACAATGACAATGACAATGACAATGACCAACTTTATTTGTCCCATTGGGCAATTTGAATAAGGGAATGTGCTCGAGTTCAACACTGAATGAAAAAATTGAAAACATGAGGAGGAAGAAGGAAGTGGGCAAATAAGGAGGTGGGCTAAGAAGTCTTCTCCTGCGTTTTTTTTTTTTTTTATTTACCGTTGCGAATTTTATAACACAAAAGATCTTTTCTACCGATCACTTTACGTGTTTTGCTGTTTTAAAAGATCACTGGCCCAGTTTGTCCTAAGCTTGAAAGCAGCTGGTTCGAGCCACCAGAACAGTGTAAGTATGATTTATAACAGACCCACTAACATATGTTTCTACATTTTACTACATTGCTCATTTATTGCGTCCCATTGCCTAGCAGTCTTCTGGCGATTTCAGATCCGTTGACCCTGTTCATGTATTCTGCGTTCCTACAGACAACACAATGGCTTTCCCAGCTGTAGATGTGAACTCAACACCTTCCAGCCACTTGCAGAAAACAAGGTGAAGGTCACTCTCAATATCAGGGAGTCATCGTCATCAGAAGTGATCATCGTGCAGTTTGACAATATGGTCTTTTCCTATCAGCTAGATATAAAAATAGGGTAAAGTCACAAAAATATAACCACCTAGCTCAGCACTCGCCACAGTTACCACAAGTCTGTGTGCAGTTGATGTCATACCAGCCGTCAGCACATTCTGTAAAAAGTACAGTGAGTAAAACTAGATTTGTGGCATGAACGTTTAACAGAGTTGAAAAGACTGAATTACAGAATATAATTTTTAAACAGTTAATAGCCCTTTCAATCATCAAAACACAAGATTAAAAAGTTTAACTTAAAAGAAAAAATTAAATTCAGAAATCCTTGTCATGATGTAATCTTCCTTTTACATTAAGCAAATAGAACAACATGAAACTTATACAAAATGTCCTATAAAAATATCACGAAAATGTTAATTGCACATAAAAAGTTAAAAGTATTCCCGTGAGGACGGTGTCTATCTCTTTTTTTCTCACTGTTTTACCCTCCTTAACCTTCAAAAGAGTCAGGTACCCCGTCTTCAGGTAGACCCACTGGAGGCAAGTACGTCTAGTTACACAGGCCTTCGACACGACTAGTATGGGCGCCCTCAGGTACGGACACTGTTGACGACAAGGTTAGCGATCCAACAAGTAAATTATATGTATAGCAGTGAACATTTTCAGTTCATGTAATATTTGAGAAGCTGTTAATAATAATGATAATAAATTCTTTTGAGAACACCTTCCACATCAATGAAGCCTGGCTCATGGCGCTTTACTTCATAAGTCACACGAGCACATAGTACTAGTAGGTGACTGATTTTAGCCACTGCACCACAATCGTCAGTAAATGTGAAAGGTGTTCCTACATTTACAGAGTCACCGGCGCAGTTACCACGGGTCTCTGTACACGTACCTCCATACCAACTGTCGTTACACATTGTACAATAAAAAAGACAAAACCTTTCAAGAAAGTAATCTATAACTATTTTTAAACGTGAAGTGATAACCTCCACATATAGCATGGACGCGCACACACACGCGCACATATATAAAAACACAGATATATACACAAACACATTGATACCCACACAAACAAACACAGAATCGCGACAACGCACACATGCAAATTACTCACGTAGCTACATTTTATGAACGCAACGAGCAGAAACACGGATACCGAAAAGAAATGTTTTCGAAATAAATGTTGGTGTAAGGGCGAACCCCAACCCTGCACCTTAAAAATGTTTATCGTAGGCTTACCATTGTTACAGCCTCTGGTGATTTTGACTACTTGTCCGCTACGATCAACTCTGATGTCATATTTTACTTATCATAAAATAATATTTGCACCCAGAATTGTTTCTTCCCTCAAAGACCCCGATAAACCCCATCCAGTGCTGCTCCTCCAACGCTCTGGGACTACCATATGCGTATGGATGACCGTTGGTCGCCTCTGCTATGTTTTGCCGAGACAAAGGTGAGCAAGTTTTAGTTTAGTTTGATATTTCTTTGTATTTATCACTTCCCAGCTCATCAAATATGTTTCTCTACTAAACTTTTAACGTCGTTTAAACGTCGCATGATGTTTCTGTAAGAGACAGAAGTTCTGTGCTAAGGTTGTCGGACCGTGTGTCGCCTGCTGCCAGTGACAGAAGGACAGTCCTGTATAGTACAGCAGTGGGGCCAGCGGTTAGCGCTTTGAAGTCAGACAGCACAGAGCAAACGGGGGGGGGGTAACAGTGTTGAGGTGCGCCGTTAAAGTTCACCTTTGTAGCCCGATATATGGCGCGCGATATCAGACTGAACGAGTCTATACAGGCTGGTGTCGGAAATAAACACTACACTGTGAGTATTATAGAGGCAGGCGAGGGGGAGGGAGGACTTATTATTGTCACCGTATTCGTGTTTTCTTGTCCTTTTTGTAAGTCTTTGTTTGTTAGTGCTTACCTTTTCACGTGGGCGAGCTATTACTATCGTGAGACCTTCAGAGTTCTAGGGACTGTTAGTGATTTGCAGTAAAATATTTGATATTATATAGCGTTATCCTTTGTGTGTATGTGAGAGAGAGAGAGAAAGAGAGAGAGAGACGTTCCATTTGAGCCAAACTGTATAGAGGTAGACATCTGGAGAATGGCAGCCCACCCTCTTGATTGCTTAGTTTCACTCATACACCACCGCTGACTGGGAAGACTAAATCGTTTTTTCAGACGGGTATATGACGAGGATTGTCCCTCTCCTCGTATCGGGGTCTAAAGTATTCCCGTCGTCTCCCGAACAAAAGAAGCGGAAGCCACCAACATAAAAAGGAGGCACCGCATGCGAACGTCCAGTGGCATACACGACCCAAAACACACAAACACACGTTACGAAGTCCAGTGACAGAAGAAGACTTAGGTGAGACTAAAACACAGAGCAGTCCACCCTCTCAAGCCGTTACTCGTCTGTTTTCAAGTCTGTCATGGTAGCCCGAATAGGAGCTGCACAAACCTCAGGTTCATCTTGCGATCATGATTTTCCCGTTGAAGTCAATAAACATGCTGCTGCTACACACGATGCTTGTCATAAGCCAGGCGAAGTAGCTCTTCCCGCGGGCGACTCATGCAGATTTGCGATATGATTGGTCATAACGTCACTGTAGATAGCGGGATGTCTAGCTGTTGATACAAGGGTGGCAGTACCAAGAGCCAAAGATGATGATGTTGTGTATTGATGAGTGGATGGGGGTAATAACAGGAGGTAACAAAACTGTAACATTTTGGAAGTACATGTAGCACGTATGGTATTAGGATCCCTTTTTTAAAGGAGCCAAATTCTTGTATGCATATATTTTGCATATATTTTATTTGACCAGGGGTAGGGGCTCGTGAGCCGTGTCGCTAAGTGACTGACGAGAACATTTTACCCGTCGTTCCCCTGCAGTACGAAGAAGTAAGCGTGAGTGGTCCGAGATGCGTCTTAACTGTCCCAACGTGCTCAGTTTCCCGGTCCAATGCCTCGCTTTTGTGCAGAAAAATGGAACATTGTAAACAATAAGAACAGCAACGAATTCTAAGACGTTTTCAGTTTAGGTACGCAGTACATCAGTTTTGTGGCATTAAAGCAAAAGTGTCAACAAGGTACAATGTGCTATAAGCCAGAGATCAGAGGTTTGAGTAAGGTGTGTTAGCTAACGGAACTTAACTATTTTAAATGGTAGAAAGAAAAGAATAATAAAGAAAGATGTTTAAAACTGTTATTACCAATTGAAGTACACAATAGGAACCTTACTCCAATGATGCATTCTAGAAACAAATAAGAAAATGAATAAATAATAAAAATACAAACCATCTTTATTAATCCTTTTTAGGAACGTGGTTTGCCAACGGTAACAAGAAAACATCCCTTTACATAAAAGTTTTGAAGAGGCTATAAAAATAAACGTCAGATGGTGGCACTGACAATAGTACAAATCTACATACAACAATATTGTCATTCAAAGTAGTAAATATACAGACATGAGTAGTACATCAGTTCAAACATATAAAATTCAGTAGATTCTCCGGAAAGGGAGAAGATGGTATGGGCATCTGCATTTATGTGTTTGTCCTATACATGTACACAAGATGATGTACATCTGGATTGGAGCCGACGTGTGTGCAGATGACTAGTGGTTGTAGTTTTAGGAACCTAAGCTTACCACTTCTGTCTCTGCGTCTACTTTCGTGTCGGAGTGGGTTTGAGTCGTCGGCTAAAACTGCAGTCAGTTTAAAGATGAGAAGCTTGTCATACACTGTTTCATCCCAACCCCTTCTGTTGTCTTAAAAGTTTGTGCCTGTCATGTTTTGCAATGCGCCCACCTTAGCAAAGTAGATAAAAAGTCGTGGTTGTGCATATCACTGGTGTAAAATATTTACAGAAGCTTTAAGCACACGTTATGAGACGTCATGTGTCTAAGAGCACAGTCAGTTCGCTTACATCTTCATAATGTTATTTATTGAATACATGAGTTCTTCAAGTAAGCTCGTCATCAATAATTATGTATAAATATTTGTAACTCTTTCCTCTTCTGAATACTTCCTCTTTAATAAGTATTCCATCAACACAGCCCTCATTTTCCTAAAATCAACAATCATTTCTTTCTTTTTAAAATTCAACACACATGCAACAAACAAATTGACTGGATGTCTGTAGTAGATGTCGTTGTTAAAAACCAACTTCGTGAGTGATAATAAACCAACAACATTAGAAAACATGTTGCCAAGAGTAGTAATATAAGTAAAATAAGCCCAATGTATTCTCAGCAGTTTTTTTTTTCTCTCAACTAATGTCTTCAAAGTGAAAAAACTTTCAAATAGTTAATGAACACAATTATAATGCTCTATACACAAGAAAGCAGCAATGATTTTAAATGCTTTATTTCATACAGAAATTAACTTGCACGAAATCAGTGAAAAATTTCAAGTTCAGGATGACTGAAAACAATTTAAATGATGCTCTTGCTGTTTTTATCTTTTTCTTGACTTTGTTCACTTTTCATCTCTAGTTCCATCGTAACTGTGTCGGTGGGAGACTTGAGATTGGCGTACAAGGATGTGTTGCTGTCATCAGGGCCTTTGAGTGCATCATAGACGTTGATGCTGCTGTAGTCTGATGGGCTTTTTGGCTTTTGTTCTGGACGAGGAATGGGCATGGAGGTACCTGGTTCAAAGAGCTCATATTAGATAAAGTTCAGCACTCTCTCAGGACCGCGAAACTGTAAACCCCTTAGTTTTTAGCCAATTTAAACAACTAGATAAATGTGACTTGATAGACACAAATATAATTACCGAGTTCACGTGTCATTGAAATATCATCAGGTGAACGGCGTGATGATGAAGGTTGCCGCGACCGGAATCTTCTGAACAACCTTGCAACAAAACACATTCAGAAATATTAGTATGTTATCTGCTTTTTAAGATTATATACACTAATTATGCAGCATGACATACTTTTAAAATAGTTCAAAGTTCTCGTACATATAATAGGACAGTCTAGTACAGTCATGATGACAATCATTGAAATCTAGCCACACATTTAGGGTTTAGTCCATACAAGCGCGACTGACAAAAAGTTCTTTAAAAAGCATTTACATTGTTACACATGGCTATAACCGTCCCATTAACAGTAAGGGTCGGTTTGTTGGTCACAAATGCGGGAAATACTTCAGCATAAATAGTGAAGGGTAGATAACCTTGTGGATAACAGTAGAAACTATTTTTGCGATAGCTCAGACTCAACATCACCGTTTCTCATATGCTAGACAAAGAAGAACATGTGCCAGATAGAAAACTAGACAGATAAATGGATGGAAGGGAGATAAAGGTTCTATCTTGATCAACTTACAAAGCAGTGACGAAGCCGATAATAAAAAATGCGACACTGCAGCCAACAGCAACACCGGCCAATGGACCTGCCAGACTGGCAGCCTCCTTGTTTTCAGTAGATGATATCATCGCTAAACAGGCACAATTACACTTGAAAGTAACATGACGATTGGGAAAAAGCAGCACTGATCGGTTGACCTGTCAGTCTCATTGGCTAGTCTTTTTGTAGCTATACTTTAGTTTTGGACTTGCAAATAAAACTCTAAAAACTTTGTTCTTTATAATCAGTCCACGACAATAACCATATCCTTTTCCTTTTTTTATTATTAAATCCATCCCTCATAAAACTGTACACTTTCCTCATGATACCCGTTTGTTACTTTCCTGTAGCTTGTTGCTTGTGTATCTGTAAAACTTTTTCTGTAATCATTATTCTCTTGGGTGCGTAGAGAAGCTTAAGTGTTGTGTTTCACTTACCATAAATATAGAAGAATAAATAAGGAACTGACTTACCATCACAACGGGGTAACTGGAAGCCAGTTTCGCAGGATGTACAGTTTCCATTCATCTTGTCACAAACAGAGCCGCCGGCACAACGACCACAGGTCTGTGTACACGAGTTTCCATACCATCCGTCGGTGCATGCTGCACGTGAATACAAGGAGCAACAAACTTTCAATGTGTTACCACCATTTGTAAGCAGCGGTGTTTTTAATTTACAACAAACATCACATGTTAATGATACATAGTGTAAACCAAATGTAAAAAATATATTATGTTATAGGTAAAACGTTAAAACAATAAATAAAACGCAGTTCTGTTTTGCTGGACATTGGAAAGGAGTATCGCTAGATGACTGACAACATACAGATTGCTCGACCTCCTCGCGTGGGACTGGCAGGTCTGTTCCTAGTGTGACCCTAAAGGATACTGGACTTTGCTCTAACAGTCACGCCGCTAGATATAGGAACACTTTTGTTATCCTTTACAAAAGATTTGAAAAGCTTTGTCCTGCTGATGATCCTTAGCATCTCTCTTCTCCATTTGCTTCCCACAGCTTCCCTTCATTTTTCAGTTATGAATCTGCTTGGATCCAGCACTTTTCGATTGTGTTTATCTTTATCCTGACTTTTTTTTGCTAAGAGATCTTTACCGACTCACCAATTTGAAGGTTCTTCTTTCGCTATAGATATTACGGATCAAACCACTGGAGTGCAAGCTGCTTTTTAATTCCTTGTTAATCTGATAGTTGCAAGTACGTAACCAATGAATTTATGCAAATTCTAAAAGTATCAGATCTCTATTATCTTTTTCAATCTTTCCACAGGTTTGTCACTCATATGAACATAGGATGATACATGTCAACGATCAGATTGATCTGAGTCGGAGATGACGCGGAAGTGAGGACAGTTTATTATGATAAATACTACACCTGCTGTGTTTAGCATTTTATGACTGAAATGATTTCGTATTAGTGTTGTACTGTAGTGCTGTTTTGCTGAATTATATTTGTAGCATTTTGAAGAAAGTGTTATTATTATCTGTATCCACAGCCTGAGGGAATTCGTGTGACTGTATGAAGCAAACCTTCAGACTGAATCACACCATGATGTTGGACCGCTGGAGATCAAGGTCTTGTGTTAGTCAATGAAAGTGATTGTAGTGAAGCAATTTTGAGAAGGAGAATCAGGTAAGATAGACTCCATATCGCTTGGTTATTTGTGTTGAGGTAAAGTTGTCCGTCAGCATACACATGTATTTGCTCTGAGCATCTCGATAGGTTGAGGTATTTAGGTTAGGAAATAGTCTGAGTCTCCAGTTCTTATGATGCTGTAGTTTAGTTAACGTAAGTACCGACTTTCTACGGAAGAAGCAACACAGAGAAGATGATATTCAAAGTGCTGGTGCCAGAAAAGGTTGAGGCTCTATAACAAATAACCATGCCCCTTGGATATTTGGTAGAAGGGTCGAGGTTAAGGCAGCCACCAAACCGAGTAGGTCTGTCTGGTATACATGAAAATGACAGTTAAAACAAATCAGTGCTTGTTATTTAGTCTTCGTTAGAAGTAAAAGACATCGGGCTGCAAAAATAATATATTCGTGCTGGTTACATACGTGAGACATCCTCACTGCTATCTTACTTTGCTTTAGTGTTAAGATCTTTGCTTCTTTTGCAGCTGCATGGTCTTGACCAAGAAATGTCCATAAATACTGGGATAAATGGCTTGTTTGCTGCTAAAATTGGTCCGGTGCCTTGTGCACAAGGTTTTGTTTTCTCTGTTTTGTCTGTTTATTTTTTGTTTGGTTTTCCTATGATATCAATATTGTATTCACCAGGTGTAGTAACTGTATATTTATGTATATGGTGGATCTGTATGTAAATTATAAAAATGAACAAATATTTTCGTGCTGGTGGTTTTGGTGGTGTCGATGATCATGATGATGATGATGAGGAGGAGGAGGAAGAGGAGAAGGAGAATAGGTTTATTTGAAGGGAAATAGTCTACTCACTCTCTTTACACAGAGGTAGTTGAAATACCCCGTCACAAAAAGGGCAGCCCCCAGTCGTTTTGTCACAGGTAGAGTTACCTCCCAGACAGTGGCCACACGTTTCATTACAATTCTTTCCATACCAACCAGGAACACATTCTACAAGACGGGAGAAAAAGATCACAGATTTCTGTGTTGATGAAATGCACAGACTGCCACCATAAAAAAAATGTGTTCTTCCTTTGGTTTTTTTACCTTAAATTCTCTTTTTTCCATTTTAGACGATTGTTTTCTTAGGTATAAATGTATCCCACGCGTTTAAAGCAGTAGTAAGCCAGTATTTGTATCTGCGTTGAAAAAAAATGTATTAAAATAAGTAGATGCTCTTTCTACTTATCTGCTACTACGAATGGTCTTTAATTACTGGCGCTTAAAGAGACAGGCAAAAGACATTTTTCGATTGATTGGTGCTCACTTCTTAAAGTTTTGTTTATGACGCCTAAAATCATCTTTTTTAATTTAGAGGAGGGAGCAACCGAAAATTTCCTGTTGTACTTAACCTTTATCATTCAAATTGAATCTAAATTAAATCAAAAACAAAAGGTAGCACCTTATGTTTTCTTTGCGTTACACAGTTATCGTGAAAAAACCGCTCCCCACAAAGAATCTTTTACTCTCTAAACTTTGTGCCTCTGTATGTGTTTCTGTGAGTAGGGTTTTGCGTAACAGATATGAATAAGGGTGTATTTGTTGTAATCTATTTATCTATCCGTGTATTTGTTAGTAAGTGAACATGTTATCTGGTGCTCCTATTACAAACGTTAAAAAGACACATCCTAGCCTTTACAAAATGGTGGGTTGAATCTTGTTCTACAGGATGAACAGCTGCCTGTTGTCTTGTCACAGACGGAGTTACCACCACAGCTACCACAAGTATGCGTGCAGTTGGTTCCATACCAACCATCGGCACATTCTGTAATAATTGTAATAATGTTTTGTAACATAATACGGTAATCTGTTGTGAAAACTTCATTATATTATTCATTTACACTTTTCCTCCCTTAATAAAAATGTCCCGACAGCTCCACATCTGACAGATTATTGGAAGTAATTATATATTTGTACAAGTGTTTTCAACCCCTCTTTTCCGTGTGTGTGTGTCTGTGTGTGTGTGTGTGTGTGTGTGTGTGTGTGTGTGTGTGTGTGTGTGTGTGTGCTTGTGTAGACTTACAGCACGCGTATAAACATTGTCAAACACTAACTGACCTTTACAAAGAGGTGGCTTGAAACCTGTTTCACAGGATGCACAGATGCCGCTCAGCTTCTCACAGACAGAACCACTGGGACAGTTACCACAAGTCTGTGTGCAGTTGTCTCCATACCAACCGTCAGCACACTCTAAAAGAAGTATAGCAATCAGTGGGAGAGGACTGGATTTAGAATGGATCTTAGACTCATTGCAAGTTTGTTTCAATGGATTCTACGGAGCACAGTGCAGAATACATTTTCCAAAGTTAATAGCCATTGTCGACATACAAGCTGGCTGAGTACGAAGCTCTTGTTAACAAGCAGATACATAAAGTTACGTCGTCATGGTTACAGCTTATTTTTGTCGTAATTATATTCATTTGTCAGTAAACATTCATATGTAGGTATGTGGAAGGGGAAGGGCCTTACTTTAAAAGCAGTTATTGTAAAAAAAAACAACAACACCTGCCTTTACAGAGCGGTAACTGGAAGCCTGTCTCGCAGGACACACAACTGCCGTTCACTTTGTCACAGACAGAGCCACCGGCACAGTGACCACAGACTTGTGTGCACGTGTCTCCATACCAACCATCGTCACACACTGGGCAGCAAAATGTGTAATACATCTTCAGAAAACAATCTATTTTTTCAAACATAAAGTGACTTGCATTGCAAAAGAAGATACAATGTAACACATTCATGCGACACACTGAAGAATAGCATACAACATGATAAATTTTAAAAATATTTACTGAACAAGCTCTACATTCTAAATAGTTGGTTGACTCGGCACAGTAAGAAAAGTGTACTCAGCCTAACGATTTAATAATCATCCAGGCTGACAATTCCAACATTTTTACACCTGTCTTTGTATGTATAGTTCCCCCTCCCCACTCACACGCGCGCGTTAACTCACGCAAATACGCATGCCACTGCGTGTATGTATCGTCTTTTCTGATATATAGTTGGCTCCAGAAAACAAGATAATTCTATTGTTGTCACTCTAGTGAAATAACCCTGGCGCGCTGAACCGTGATTAGGCATGTGTTTTCCATTTTCGTGGCTCAGGCACTGACTGAATGCTGGTCAGTTTAGGAGGTACACAGGCAGGTAGTGTGCTGACAGTTCTGTGCATTCACACAGGTGTCAGGGCGGCCGAAGTAAGGATATAGATATACATGCGTCAGTCAGTGAGAGACAGAGAGTATGGTATTGTTAGAGGAGCTTTCGTCACACTGTGATGTTACCTGCCCCTTATAGGTGCTGAGAACAAGATTGCCAGACAAACATCAGTCACATTGTGATGAGATATAGGACGACAGAATGAGGCGGGGAAGCCTTCAGAACGTGTCTAAGCTAAGGCTGAACATGTGGTTATGACGACACACACACACACACACACACACACACACACAGAGAGAGAGAGAGACACACACACACACTTGTCCTTATTCATAACTATAACGACTCGCTAAGTGCACAAAGCCACATTGTCAAAACGCAATAATAGGAATCACGGATGTACTGAATAGAAGACAAGTAAAGTGAAATGTGCTGGCTATGACTTACCCCACACTTGTACCTCGAATTATGTTTATCGCAGGCCCCGCATTGTCACAGTCTCTGGTGATGTTGACAACTCGTCCAACACGACCCACTGTGATGTCATATGTATCGTTGTTCCACCCGCTCACATCGGTAAATCTTTTGACGAGGGTGCCATCAAGAAATACATTCACGCAGATCATTCTCATAATCACTGCAATCAAACAAGACGCGAAAATAAAATCAGTCTTGAAATTTAACATCATGAATTTTTTATTTCTTTTTTACTAGGGGTGGCAGGAGAGGAAATCTTATCCAGAAAAAACTAAATGAAAATAACACTTTAAAATACGCACTATGTAATGTCTTTTATAGATTTACAACAGTACAGTGTAGACTACAGATACAATAATCAAAATAATACAATAATTATACGCACGTTCACGCTATTCATTAGAATTATGGCAACTTTAAAGATGGTATTGTTTAAACTCTAAGCTGTCGGTGTTTTTTCTCGCAACAGAGACCAAGATTCGGGTTTATCTCCAAAAGAGAAGAACCTGGGAAGGAAGAAACTTGCCCACGTTATACAGCTTGTCAGTGAGGTGGACTGTGGTTGCCAGTCAGTGCTTGCAATGAAAATGACAATGACCAACTTTATTTGTCCCAGTGGGCAATTTGAATATTGGAATGTGCTCTTGTTCAACAGTGAAAAAATGAAAAAAGAAAAAGTGGGCAAGTAACAATCATATCATTATATATATATATATATTAGAGAAAACACTTACATCAAGGATAATCATGTACGCACCTACAACATCTTTCACACACACACACACACACACACACACACACACACACACACACACACATCATTGACAGTTCATCTAAGATTGAGCAGCTGGATTGCATATGGCACATCATCTTTCGTATGTTCCTGTAAAAGAATCAACAATGCAGTATCATCAGAGAACTTAATGAGGCAGCTATTCTCCTCCGTGCTTCTGCAGCTGTCAGTGTACATGATAAATAACAAGGTTTATAGACAACAGCCTTGTGGGGAGCCAGTGCTTGTAACAACGGTATCAGAATAATTACTATTAACATACACCCTCTGTTGTCTGCAAGTCAAAAAATCCACCCTCCATCAAACCAGTTGATGTGAAAGATTAAAATCAGAAATCAGTCTCAAAGCCAGAAGGTGTGGTTGCACTGTATTGAATGCAGAACTAAAATGCTCTAGCATGTGTCTTTTAAAAACATTTGGCAAGTCCTGGTCGCTCCCGCCGTTGAGTTTGATTTTCTAGTGCAGTCCATCTTCTGATTAACAGAAGCCATCGACTTAGTCCCCTGCCAGGCATATTACACTCGCTATATTACTGTGGCTTGCCCTGCCTGTCTCTCCTCACTGCTGCAACCATTAGAAATAAGGTTATTTCCGAACAGTTGTATTCATGTCAGTCGGATAGGTTTCTTTGCTCTGTACACGTTTATCGCTTTTTACGTTTAGGATCCGCTCGTTTCCTTCTGTAGGTTGTAATATTCTGAAATATTTCTCTAACGTTTTAATTTTATCACTTCGTCTGTAGCATTAAAATCTCGTTTCAAAAAATTTTATCCGCCACTTTCTCCTTTGACTGTTGTGTTGGTGAATGTTTCTGTTTTGTACCCTATCCCTGAACCTTAGAATTTTCCTCCGCTATTAACGTTTTATTTCATATATCATTGGTCCTTTTATTTTCTTTTTACTCCTAGATCATAAGTTTTAGAGGAATAAATTCTGACATATCCACATACATTTAAAGGGCTGCTCATAAATTTTGAAGTCAACCAACAGCAGATTAAACTGCGTGTGAATAGAGAAGTACCATCGATGTAATGATAGTGATATTTTAATGATATATGTAATGGTAGTGATATATATATATATATATAGATTATAAGGAGAGAGTGATAAACGACATTATTGTTAAACAACATGAAGTCATTAACAAAATTAATCTTACCGTCTGCACGTCCATAGATTGACATCGTGTTGATGCCGACCTTCTGTCCCAGGTCCACCCACCAAGACGGTGACGTGTCAGCTTCTGCCGTGTGTATGCAGTTCTGTGGAGTGGTGAGGAAAATAGTATTTGTGTTTCCGTCAATAGCTGCTGAGCAGTCTCCTGATATTTCGCCGGTGTCCCTGACATACCGAGAGCTCATGTCACATCTTTTTCTAAGTGCAAAGTTTTCTGCAAATATATTTCAGAAAGACGATTAAGCTTAAAATAAGAACATTCAATGACAACAATAAGTTATGAATTATTCTTTTCAAAGTTTGTATTAAGTGTTGGAATGTTAAACATATTATGGGACTCAGCATCATTAGATACACTTTCTGAGTACTTGGGGTATGTCGATAACACATTTTCATGCGGGTGTCGAATTCGTGCATTTATTTATTATGAATTTACTGACATAGTTGAGTTAAAAAGGTAGTAATGTTATGGAAATCAACATGAAGCGATTTTTGAGTAGTTTGGGTAAATGAGTAATTTGAACAATATTATAATTAATTTTCTAAAACTTTAGTCATGGGCGTAGCAAAAATCTTGTAATTGACATCCCTTCTGTTGAATCTCTACGTTAAACATATAACCAATAGGCGGTAGAAGTCCTGAGTTCTTTGTATAGTGAGTTGCCTCATTGTTTCTCCTGGTTGCTTTGTGGGTCGTGTTATCATTCTAAATTTCACTTTACCCAATATTGTTCTTTTAGGGTTTTTTCCGGACGTTAACTGTAGCTTAGATTGACAGAGAAGACAATAATGTTGTGCAAGACGAAGGTCATGTACTCCCTTGTTTGAGTCCCCGAGTGTTGCCCTAAAGCGTGTTGCCTCCTTTTGTCACGAAACTAACTGCGTGAACTGACGTAGAAAGTGTTTGATACACTTATACAAGCTGAATACTAATAACGAATGTGAGGAATGTACTCCAAAGTAAAGTACTTACGCATGTGTGTGTTCTGGCTAGTACACGAACTCAATATTTTTGAAAAAACGCACAGCTTGAAAATCTTGACGCTGACAAGGACCGCCATTACTCAGTGACGTGTCCTACTTCCTGGTTCCTAACATGTCGCCGACGCAAGAATACGACTCAGTCCAACACGAAACCCTATTGAGAGCATTAATTGAATGCGGAGTATCCGGATTTTTCACCAGAGCAGTAATGGCGATGTATGACTCCCTGAAGGCACGCATACGGACAAAAACGGAACTTACTGAGTCCTTTCACTGTCCCCGCGGCCTTCGACAGGGGTGTGTAGCTAGCCCAACCCTTTTTTCTATTATTATGAATGAAATAGCCGATGCGTTGTCTACCGAAGGTAAACACGGTATTCAGCTTTGCCCCGGTCTAGTTGAACTGTTCATTCTGATGTTTGCAGACGACTTGGTACTCTTATCAAGCACACCAGCTGGTCTTCAAAACCAGCTAAACTGCCTCGCTAAGTCATGCCAGAAGCTAGGACTAGAAATTAACAGTAGCAAGACTAAGGTAATGGTCTTTAGGAAGGGGGGTTTCTTGGGAAGACGGGAAAAGTGGTCCATAGGAGAAACAGCCCTAGAAGTAGTTAACAGCTACGTGTACCTAGGCTTTACTTTTACAACAACCATGAGCTCGTTCCAAGGGGCTAAGCAGTTAGCGGTAAAAGGGAAAAATGCTACGTTTGACATAGTTAGAGCCTTAAAAAGCATTGACAACATGAGTAGACAGACTTTTTAAACTCTTCGACGCAGTAGTACAACCAACCCTTCTATATGCATCTGAAGTATGGGGACTTCTCCATGACAATAGTCCTGTGGAAAAGGTACACCTTTACGCATGTAAGAAGTTTTTGAATGTCCCCATACTTACTCCATCAGAGATGATATATGGCGAACTTGGAAGGTATCCGCTCATCGTCAGTTGCTATTTGAGAACAATTAAATTCTGGCTCCGAGTGACAAAAATGCCCATCAACCGCATACCCAAACAAGCATACCAATTACTATTTAATCTAGATGCAAAAGGCAAAACAAACTGGGTAACAAAAGTGAGAGTAGCCCTAGGATCTATGGGTTTTAATCTGGTATGGGTAAACCAAGGAGTAGGAGACGATAAAATGTTTCTCGCTACTCTCAAACGTAGAGTGATAGATGTCACCCAGCAAACGTGGGTGGCCAACATGAGGAATAGTGAACGGTACCAGTTATACAGATCGCACAAATCCACTCTCGTACCAGAGCTATACTTTGACTATGTAAACATTAAAATTTTCAGGGATGTTTTAGTACGCTTTCGGCTAGGTGTGAGCGAGATAAATACCCATAAAAATCGTTTTATACAACAAAGGACAGAAAACACAAACAAATGCCCTTTCTGTACAAATTATATAGAGGATGAAACCCATGTCCTTTTTCAATGTCCCAGATATGTAGACCTTCGACCCAAATATCTCCAGCAAGTCTCACAACACAATCAAAAACAATATCTTGTGCAGATACTATCATCCGAGAACGCAGGAAGAATACGACAATTGGCATGGTATATTCATAAAGGAGAAGAAGGGAGATAAGCGAAGTTGATATTATGTGAAGTCTGATTGATACCCTCTGTATATGGATGCTCTCTGCTCGAAAAATACCCTTTTTGATTGATAATATTGACATCTGAAAGTTGCCATAATGTATGTGTACATACGATGTGTCTATGTAGGGTAGGGATGAGAGGGTATAAATGAAGAGGTGCTAGGATGAGTGAGTGTGTGAGAGGACTACTGTACAGTGCATGTCTTTAAAGTGTACGACGGGATGGGTATGAATGGATAGGTGACTGTATGTAGGAGAGGATGAACCCTATATGCTCACCTTGAGTGACAATGGCTGAAATGGCCCTAAGTCAATAAAATGTTCGAGTTCGAGTTCGAGTTCGAGTCCTACTTCCTGGTTCCTAACATGTCGCCGACGCAAGAATAATTATCATGTGGTCCTTTGTAACGAGAATTCTGCATTGTCGAGCTTACGTGGCTATTGTTCTGTTAGAGTCGTCTTATAAAGCTTATTATGCTGCGCACTATTGTGTACCGCAATTTATGCTCCTGTGAGATTCCGTGTGCGCACTTGCCTGTGTTGTTGTTTGTGTTGTGTACAAGTGTACATGTATATCTGTGCGTGCGGAAGAGCACGCACTCTAATGTGTAAGTGACTTTGTAGGGGAGAGTGCGGAGGTTAAGTACATCTGTTAAAAAGTTGCTTTCTGCGCAGAAGACACTGTTCCTGAACCAATGATTTAAAACTAATGGACAGACCCTGGCTGGCTCTGCTTAAAGCTGATTTGCCGCCTTATTAGAACACAAGGCAGAACTGTTTCAATATTTGACGAAAAACACGGCGCTGACCAAACTTTAACCATCAAAAGACGCTGATTGCTATATAGATATATACCAAAATCTGACAGTGATTTCATTTATTCATTTCCTCCTAATGTACCTAAGGTACCGTTCTTAGGGTAGGCATGATGGAGCGTAGTATAGATGAGCACAGGACAGCAGGGCCGATCTTGTGTCGGCAGGGGAAGGTCCCCCAGTGAACACCAGGTCCACTCTTTCACGTTAGTCACTCAACTTTTCTTCTGTTTGCCACGGCGTCGACCACCTTTAACGTCATCTTGGAGGACCGTCTTTGGCCAAGTGTCATGTGGGACGAAATGACCGACCCACTTCAGTTTCTACTGCTTCACCGTAGCAAGCAGAGACTCCTGAGACCTACCAGACAGATGACTTGGCTGCGTACGAAATCGTTCGTCTTTTGCTCCCAATAGAACATCAGGAGAAGTCTCATAAAACATTTCATTTCGAACACTTGGATCGGCCACTCTGAGTCCGTGAGCAAGGTCCATGACTAACAGCCATACAGCATGAGCAGCACAACTTGTAGAGCCTGAATTTGGTGCGGGATCTGACGCTTCTCAGCCTTACATCCACCGTCTTTGTAAAGAGTCACACCCAGAAACTTAAAGACTGCACCTCCTCCACTTGATTCCTCATTATTCTTATCTCTGCCTTGCTATAGGCGATAGTGTTTACTATGACCTTGCTTTTCTCCGTGCTGATGTCCATCTCGTAAGCACTGGCACTGGCAGTGAGCTTTGTCCATGCGGATCTGTAACTCGCTGTTGCTGCCCGCCTTGAGATCAATGTCGTCAGCAAAGCGGAGGTTTTGTTGAGTGGACTTCCCCTCCCAGCCCCGATCGAGACGGGCGGCAGGTTCCCAAGTAGGGTAGCGTCATACAACGCATTGCACTAGGCATAAATGAATGAATACATAAGGGAGGAAACTACTGGAACATTTAGGAATCGTTCCACCATTGATTACTTCCCTTTACAAGCTTAAAAAAAAAATTCAACCAGTCACATATTTTGTTATATATAAAAGTAGGGAAGAATTCAGTGATCAGCGCCATGTTCGTAGGACATGCCGGTTTCTCTGTTCAACATGGATTTGTACTTAAACAACAGAAAATGAGAAAATGAGAAAAGAGCAGTAAGTGATAGGTAAATTGTCACGTGCACTCTACAGTGACTTTCAGACGAGATCACAACAAACAAATAGTTAAATTTAAAGATAAATATAATTGAAAAGAAGAAATAATAATTAACTAAAACAACACAAATCTAAATTCAAAATAAACACCTAAACACAGTCAAGAATTCAATGTTCACCCATAGCTTTTGGAAGCGACTTAACATTTTTACCAAGCCTGAGCTTAAGACGAAGAAATCCTCTGCATTGCTTTTACAATAATTTAGAAGAATTTGTTCGATACTGTATCTCCTTATGTGTGAACTTAAATATATGTTTTAACCATCCTTTTGTCACTGTTTCGCAGTTACTTTTTCATCTCACCCACCTATCTCACTCTACTTCTGAGTAGGTGCGTGGTTATCTGTATGCCTGTCGTCGATCCATTAGTTACACACTTTTTGCCCTCGCCACTAATTAATCTGTCCCGTATGGCGATCTACAGGTGTCCAAGTGGCACTGCCTGATGACTACTTTCGTGTTGAGTTGGTTTATCCTTTAGGTGGTCCTCTGTGTGGAATACGTTTTAAAAATTTGCCACATCCTTTCTGATTCAGCTATTATGCACCTATTAGATAATTTAATTCGATAAACATGTCAAACATTTGGATTCATTGAATAAACTAATGGAAGAGGTAAGTTAGGTTTGCCGAGAGGTTGAGGCGCAGCTTGCTGCATATAAAAGACTGACCGTCTGAAAACAGGAAAAACTAAAATCTATGAAGAAAATAAAGCAGTTTTTACCTTAATTACCAACAAACCAACCCTCTTTCTTCACAGATATCCCATCTCTCTCTCTCTTTACAAACAACAACAGCAAAAAATAGCAATTTGGTAAAACAACATTTCATTTCTTGTGTCTGACCATAATCATCAACAAGCAGCCATCTCTCTCTTTGCCTTCCCTCTCTCTTTCTCAAAATTGACCGAAAGAACCGGTGCATCTCAAAAACTTCACCGAAAAAAAATTTAATCACTTATTATCCTGAAATAGTTTTTGAAAGTGAAGAAAGTAGCAGTGTACCGCAATCATGAGTGTGGGAGTAATAAAAACTAAAGGAGAAAGTTCACGATATAAATTTGAAGAAAATAAGCTAGTGTGAATCTTGGAGACCCATTGCTGGTCTCTTTGATTTTACATTTCTGTCACAAACAGATATTTTAGCACATATTGACACTTTGTTATCCACCCACTTGCTCTGACAGTGGCTCTCCCAATCGTTATGCGTTGGTATTTTTATCACCTGGTACTCGATTGTGGAGGACAAAGAAAAACTCACGACCTGTTAAAACTGATGACACGGAAGAAAAAAATTGTTAAAAAAAGAGCAGCATGACCAGCATATCCCGAGGGCCATCATAGCAGCATGACCAGCATATCCCGAGGGCCATCATCTTATGTTCACAAAGCTTAGTTTCTAGACGTCAGTGAGGTGTAAACAAATATGTCTACGACAATGACTTGGACATCGTACCAAAATTAGCCGTATCTTCATCTACACCAGGGGTGCCTGTCGATCGTGATCTACTGGTCGATCGCGAAGGAAGTGTGGGTAGATCGCATGACATTAAGAAGTAGGGGATAAATACAGAAGAATAATATAGAAGAATTAAATCTAAGTTGGGATTTTTATTGTTGGTAGATCATTTTGACTTGGTCATCTTATAAGTAGCTCGTGAGCTGAAAAGGTGTGGGCACCCCCGATCTAGGATAATATATTGTGTATAATAAATATGTTTAAAAATAAAATTTACAACCAGACAAACTTATCTACAGTATCTTTAGAGACCACTGATCTTGATTTCTTTTTATAGTTTTCGTTTTGAAAGAACAACAACAGCAACAACACACATGAGAAACCTATTTAGAGTTATGCCTTTAGATGTCTACATGTTGACCCGCTCTGTCTCAAAAGATAAAGCAGCAACGAGTTTATTTTTAGCGATTTACAATTCTTTTACAATAAATGGGGTGTCTCTGAACCTTGAACTTTTAAGTTATTTTGTGTTAATTCCATGCTGTTATTTCTTAACTAATGACGAAGGTGATTAAGTCAGATTTGACGACAATGAACGTCTTTTTTGAAGACTGAAATGTTAGTTCCCTCTTCAAAAGGAATAATTCCGGCCTGAGATCGCACTCTGACATATAATTCACTCTGACATATGATTCAAACGCCGCTCAACCTCTCGGTAAACCTAAAAGAAAGAAGAAAGAAATGATGCTCTTTTTCTTTTTCTGAGTTTTATTGTCATTTTTACATTTCCTCTTCCATTAGATTATTCATCGACACCAAGTGTATGACGTGTTTGTCGACTTGAAATATCTAACAGGTGCATTTTATTGAAAGCTGAATCGGGAAATAATGTGGAACATTTTCAAATCACAATCCACAGAGAGAACTACCTGAAAGATTGATCTTGTTGTACAGGGACTCAACATGAAAGTGGTCGTTGGTTAGCGCCACCCCGACACCTGTAGATCGCCATATTGCGCAGATAATGCCCAGCGAGGTCACAAGAAATGAAGCTCACCCTCCTATTCCCCATCAAGAGGGTGCTCTTTTTCTTGTAAACCTTTGAGTTTTTTTGTGAACAATAAAGACTAGGTCGGAGGTCAGGGACCTGACGTCACATGTCACTCCCCTATGCCAACACCTCGCTAATGACGAGGAAGGTGCTCACACCAGGGGGACGCTCAGTGACTGTCTTCCCTTTTCGTCCTTCGATGTTTTAACGAAGCAGTTGAGGACTGGAGGGTCTCCCACCTCCACCCTACCACGTTGTTCCTGGTTCAACATTACGTTAGTCAGTGGATGTCGTCAACTCACACAAATCACTTGACTTGTGTAAAAAGTCCTCACATGTTATTCCCACAGTTAAAATTTGATTGACAGTAAATATTACAATAGTCAAAGACATTTTTTTCAAAATCCACCGCGGGCATGTGGTCGTGCACACTGTAAGTTTTTTCGTATATGCCAAATTCTTCATCTGCCGATATTACTGACTCGTGTTAAACGCTTTTTATCTGCCTTCCAAATGAGGCAACACTCAGACATTGCCAAGAGCCAAAACTGTTCCTGCCTCCCTGAGCCTGCAAAGGAAAGGGACACGGAGATTGCTGATTATCCGGGTTTGCGCAGAGGTGGGAGAGGAGAATCACGACTTGGTGGAGGCAAGCGGATAGGCATTTCCATCTCCACAAAGAGAGAGAAGTGGTCAGATGGTATGTGAGGATTTGGGCAGCCAAGAATCTTGTTCTGCCGGAACCCTTCCTCATCGTATGGCCCAAGCATTCCCAAGACATTCAGTTGATCCCTCGAATAGAAGATGTAGTCAATGATTCCTTTGAAGTTATAGGTGAAATATGTGGCTGGCATGATGTCATTGTAGGCACGTGCAAGCCGGAAGTTGTGGTATATGTGGTCCTTGTCACCATTGCTCATCTTCTTCATACAGTGATCATACTCCTTGTCCTTGAAATCTTCATGGTTTACAGAAACTCGTCCATTTGTAAGAAATTCTATCACTCCTGAGTCTGGTAGTGAGTTCAGATCACCACAGAAAAGGAAAGGAATTGAGTTGCAGTCATATGGGCCTGTGAAAGGCAGGGTGTACTTTCTGGTGGCTTCGTCTACAAAACGCTGCAACTCCCACATCAGCATCATGGTCTGCACTAGCTTGACATCACTGAAATGAGGGTTCCAGTGGATGTGCGTTGTGGACACCAGCAGCAGCTGCCGCGTATGAGGCTCAGGGGGCATGCCATTTTCAAAGATGCGAGGTTTGGTCTCCAGCAGCGCCGCCAGCCCGATGTTGTCTTTGGTCATGACGCGGTTTAGCATGTCATACGACCCTGCAGCGTTGGCCATCGCCAACTGGTTCAACTCCAACAGCTTTTCTTCTAGTAAGGTAAACTTGGCCTTCCTGAAGAAGATGGCACAGCCGTCAACATGCTTGCGTTTCTGCTCTCTCATGGTGCGCGCGCGAGACTTTGGCGAGAAGATGCCGTCGTAGCCTTCCCGCTTGAGTTCTGGTAGGAAGAAGTTAAAGAACTGGTCCATCTCCACCTCCTGTAAGCTGATAATGTCGCCGTTGAGGGCGCAAATTTCGTCCAGGATACCCATCTTGCGGTACTCCCAGTTCAGAGCCCACCCCGGGCAGTGGCCGTACTGTTGCCTTGTGCAATACTTGTCACACAGCACGTTGTAGCACATCATGCTGAAGATGGCTGAAGGACGTGTTCTGTCTGGATGGGCTGTCACATTCCACTGCCTCTGCGGTGGCGCTGTTGTTGTGACTGGTAAATTATCTAGCATGTAAGTAAGTAGCTTCTGTGTTCCACCAGGTTCATTATAGATGTTTAACAATTCTTGTGAGAGGGGATTCCCTGTCACGCCCAGTGTCTGCAGACGGAAAAGCCTGCCAAGCTCAAATGGCAAAAAGCGGAAGCGATTGTAGTTAAGTTGCAAAACCTTAAGCGTGTGAAGGTCTCCCACCTCAGCAGTTAAACTGCGCAGTCTGTTGGAGGACAGATCCAAGTATGACAAGTGGACTAACTGGCAAATGTAGGGAGGCAGTCGAACAAGGTTGATATCATTGAGGTGCAGAATGGTTATGTGCTGAAAGGGCCAAAGCTCTAGGCACAAATTTCGTACAGTGCCTGAGATCTCTAGCTCATCACAAGCTGAACGCTTGTCTGCTGCTACTTCAGCAGCAGACATAATGGTATACTCTCTACGTTGAGTGGGTGACTTGTACTTTTCTTTCGGCATGGTAGAAATATGCACTGTATCGATAAATTGCAGATATTAGAGAAAAACTGACTGAGTACTTGACAGTCAGCTGTCCTCCTTTCGTGGTGGTCTTTCTATCCCGTACACTCAGTTACAGGCTTTACCCTGCAAATCAACAAACAAAAACATACAATACACAATCAAAATCTTAAACCTTTCCAAACATATACTATTATATCTTAACTACCTGCTCACATTGTATAATAAAAACTCCTTAACGAAACAAACTACGCTACTGTGACTTACAATAACATCTACACAACACTTTCCTATACTAAATATACCTCAAATTTATACGTTAACAACTCCTACCCCACTGGCACGTTGTAACCACTTGCTATTTTCTTATTCCCATTAATTAAAACCATTTTACAAAATACATCATAAATACCACGTCAACATTTTCCACTCAAAAACATCATATCACAAATAAAAGATCCCACAATAAAACACATTACATTCATGACAACTTTTAAAAATGAATCAAGGCAAAGAGATAACTAACACAAGATTCAAGGAGAGTTTTGTTAAGTCTTAAAAGGTCATGAATTTGGACAGTTTGCAGTGCACGGGTTCAATGCTTATCTGCAAACTATCAAGCTAAATTTAATTTTATGGTTACTTCTGAAAAGATGCGTATAGCTTGTTTTTTACTTAGCGCTTTTATGCTGCTTATTTGTCTCTTACTTTTATGCACACACACACACACACACACACACACACACACACGCACACGCACACACACACACACACACACATCACTCAGCGCAACACACACATATACACGCTGGTTGATAGAAACTCACAGATCTTCATGAAGACATTCATTTACACATATAGATGCTTTTTTTTTTCAATTGTCATTTGTATTGTTTGACAGAAAGAGGAGCATCTCATGATGCTACAGATCTCTTGTTCAAATCATACATCATCAATGTACTGTTTTTATGTTCCATTGTAAAAGTAGCTGACTAGGAAATGCGATACCAGCAGTCGGGTGGACATTGTATTGCGGCACGTTAAACTGCGAGCGTGTACACACACCCTCACTCTCTCTTACTCACACACACACACACACACACACACACACACACAGGCGACGAGGAGTGAGAGGGTTTATTTTTCGTGCCATCGCTGAAACCGCAAAATATGGCGATCAACAGGTTCCAGTCTTTATGACGTGGATTAACTTTTGAAAATGTGCCACACTTTTTCCAATTCAGCTTTAGATATTAAACTGCGCCTATAAGATATTTTAATTTGATAAACGCGTAAAAAATTTTAATAAATAAACTAATGGGGAAGGAAAGATAGAAAGCAGGATAAAAGTCAGATTTTAACTCGACAAACACGTAAAAAAAGAGCACCCCTTTCTATCAGGTCTACAGAGCGGTTGAGATTAACCTTATTCACCAACAAGAAAACGCCCTCTCTCTCGACCCTTTCCCCATCTCTCAATCTCTCTCTGAAAACAAACAAACAAGTAAGCAAGCAATCTCAGTATTTAAGGAGAAGAAAGTGTTAATTTATAACAGATTGAATTCTTTCATTCTGATCAACAAACAAACAAACAAGTAAGCAAGCAGTCAAACAACCAATCAAAAAAACAAACAAATGCAATAGCAGTTTGGGAAAATTAGCATCTTGTATTTCTTGTGTCTGACCGTATTCGTGAGCAAGCAGCCACCACCTCCCTCTTTCTCAAGGTTGACTGCATCTTCAAGAGAGGAACACTGTACCAAAGAGTGATTGCATGTATACTATAAAATATACTTATATATAATACGATCAAAAGCGTTTTACATGACTCAGTAATATCGGCAGATGAAGAATCTGGTATATAGGAAAACAATTACAGTGAAACGACCCTATGCCCGCGGTTCAGGTTTCTTCTCCTTCCTGACTAAAACTGTAAGTAGAAGACGAAAGTTCTATTATCCAGGAACTCGAACATTTTTATAAAATTCAAGAAGGCGAGGTGTCTACAGACTGAAACAACACCGCTTGCAAGAAGGTTCTCACCAAAGAGGAGATGAAAGGATAAAATATTTCAGGAAAACGTTAGCCGAGTGATAAACATTAACAACAGAATTAATCTACCCAAAATGATAGTGCATGACATGTTTGTGCATACTGCAAAATAATGTCAAAACCAATATGAATACCAGTTTGAAAATGAAACATTATTTACCAGTTATAGGAATCTGTGGGCGTATGAACAATGCCATGATTGTTTCGCTCTCGTTGTCAGTAACGGAGGGAGGGGGATATGATTCTTCACAAGCAAGAGAAGTGGTTAGTGTTTACAAAGAAGTCACGAAGACCTTGTCAGGAGAGACGGCCCCACTCGAGCACAGCAAATGGTGCACCTGCCAAAACAGGCGTGCCGACGCGACATAGTCTACCAGGTAACCTTCAACAGCTGACTGCGTTACTCTGCCAGGTAGCCTTCAACAGCTGACTGCGTTACTCTGCCAGGTAGCTTTCAACAGCTGACTGCGTTACTCTGCCAGGTAGCTTTCAACAGCTGACTGCGTTACTCTGCCAGGTAGCTTTCAACAGCTGACTGTCACACTCTGCCAGGTAGCTTTCAACAGCTGACTGCGTTACTCTGCCAGGTAGCTTTCAACAGCTGACTGTCACACTCTGCCAGGTAGCTTTCAACAGCTGACTGTGTTACTCTGCCAGGTAGCTTTCAACAGCTGACTGCGTTACTCTGCCAGGTAGCTTTCAACAGCTGACTGCGTTACTCTGCCAGGTAGCTTTCAACAGCTGACTGTCACACTCTGCCAGGTAGCTTTCAACAGCTGACTGCGTTACTCTGCCAGGTAGCTTTCAACAGCTGACTGCGTTACTCTGCCAGGTAGCTTTCAACAGCTGACTGTCACACTCTGCCAGGTAGCCTTCAACAGCTGACTGCGTTACTCTGCCAGGTAGCTTTCAACAGCTGACTGTCACACTCTGCCAGGTAGCCTTCAACAGCTGACTGCGTTACTCTGCCAGGTAGCTTTCAACAGCTGACTGTCACACTCTGCCAGGTAGCTTTCAACAGCTGACTGTGACACTCTGCCAGGTAGCTTTCAACAGCTGACTGCGTTACTCTGCCAGGTAGCTTTCAACCGATGTCACACTCTGCCAGGTAGCCTTCAACAGCTGACTGTGTCACACTTTGCCAGGCAGCCTTTAACAGATGACTGTACCACACTCTACCAGGTAACCTTCTGTATGAGGGACGTTGAGTGGCTATACTATATAGTATCACACATTTACATCTGATTGAGGGACTAGCGTGACTATGCTATATAGTATCACACAATTACTTCTGTGTGAGGGACTAGCATGGCTGTACTATATAGTATCACACATTTACATCTGATTGAGGGGCGTACAGTGGCTATACTATATAGTATCTCACATTTACATCTGATCGAGGGACGGAGAGTGGCTACACTATATAGTATCACACATTTACATCTATATGATGAACGCAGACAGTCTAATTTACAAACGTTTGTGAGTCAACAGTGATGAAGGTGCCGGCTGCAGGTGTCTGTGTGTGTGACCAGTGTCTTGAGACGTTGGGTGTATGTGTCAGAGTGTGTAATCAGTGCTTAAATTTCGCCTGGTGTCATCAATTCCTGGATGTCATGTGTCAGTGGAAGGATGGGTGACGTGGGCTGTTTAAACTAGACAATGATGGGTACTCACCTCTTGGATAGTAAGAATAAAAACTAGACTACGATGGGTACTCACATGCTGGGTACAAAGAGTAAAAGTAAAAACTAAACAATAATGGGTACTCGCATCCTGGGTCGGAAGAGATAAAGCTAGACAATGATGGGTACTCACATCCTGGGTAGGAAGAGTTAAAGCTAGACAATGATGGGTACTCACATCCTGGGTAGGAAGAGTTAAAGCTAGACAATGATGGGGACTTACATCCTGGGTAGGAAGAGTTAAAACTAGACAATGATGGGGACTCACATCCTGGGTAGGAAGAGTGAACACAAGGCCATGATGGGTACTCACATCCTGGGTAGGAAGAGTTAAAACTAGACAATGATGGATACTCGCATCCTGGGTAGGGAGAGTTAAAACTAGACAATAATGGTTACTCACATCCTGGGTGACGACGACTGACGGGAGCTGTAACAGTTAGCAGCTCTCACAGCTGTGGTTCCCGTCCTAATTGCTGTATGGCCTGTGTGAACCGAGTCCCCTTGCCGCTGCTGCCCAGCTACGGTGTGGCGCAGGCAACATAGAAAGGCTTTCTTTGTCCCACAAACGGCGATTAAATTCCAGATTGGGCAGCTTTGTCTTTTTTTTTTTACTTCTGCCTTCACTGCTGCTTGATTGTAATCACTACTCAGTACTGCCAAGTCACTGTTAAAGTCACACATATCCATACCCCTGAAGCTGTAGTGGGTAGTGTTTGGTCAGACTAGCTCAATAAAAGTGTTGTTATCTGATTTTTTAACAGCCAGAGGTAAGCAGGGAACTGACCCTTGCACTTCATGGTCACACTTTGCACCACTAAGTAGCACTACTACTAGCACCACTAAGTAGCACTACTACTAGCACCACTCAGCGTTCTGGCGGAAGGTGCAATAGGTTGAGCTGGGAAACCTTTTGTATCACAGGCACCTGTAAAGTTGTCAAAATTTATTAAACTTTGTCACAAACTTTTGTCGAATGTTTCTCACCAGAAGAAGACAGATGTCACATCTTTGCACACACAGACATTAGTATAGCTTTATATTAAATAAAAATACTCTGTGGTGTGAATATTTTCCTTCCTCTGTTGAATATTGTTAAGAGGCGTTAATTACGACTGCAAACCAGTTTGACGGTGCTGATAAGTTTGTTTTGAAGCGTGACCTGTGGAGGTGATTCGGCGCTGTGTGTGTGTGTGTGTGTGTTTCTGCTTCGTACTGTATACCGAATACTACCTACCACAGCCTCCGACACTTGAGGCACCACGATCCCATTGGGCGTTCTCAAAACTCGCAGTAACTTTTTTTTTTTTTTTTTTTTTTGAAGACGTTGGCGATTATCGGAAAACAATCTTGCGAAAATGGAAGGTGGGCAGAGTGAGAGGACTGAGCAACGGAATCCCGTGACAGCTTGTGGCTCAAGCTCGCGCGCGACACGGAGGCGGTGGGAGGCAGGGTATGATGCTGGCCTCCTCAGCTCCAGCGCCGCGTACAGCCAGCGGTGGAAACGCCATCCCCTCCACGCATTGCCGCGCCCTCCTCCACCGAACGCCTGCTCGCACATCGTGCCTGCTTCATGTTTGTGTGTGCACCCTCCCTCTCTTTCCCTCCTCTCCTCGCTCCCCACAGCTGCTAATGAGTTCAATAAAAGTGCATAACAAGCTGTCAGAAGTGTGTCGTCCACTAATGTGTGTTAACGAGTTTACATAACTGTGCGAACCTTTAAACACAATTAAAATAAGTTGTGTAGGTCTACCCTGTCTCTTGCTATTCCTCCTCAGTTTGTACAAGTGTCTTGCCAAGTGTTCTCTTGTCTCTGTGGTTGGTGAAAACAACTCATTTACGTAGTTCTCGCGAGACAAGCAGCTTCATTATTTGTCTGTACACAGCCTCAGCTTTTATGCCATGGCATATCAAAAGGATCAAAATTTAAACATAAGTACGTCCATTAAAACGATAACAGTTCAGTACAACCAAATATACATAGTCACCATGTGCTAAGTGCAGATGCTGGTCTTTGTTCTAACTGCAACTAATTGTACTAATTACGCTTACTTGTACTAGCTACATTTACTTGTCCTTCTGATAGTTGCAGGTACATATATTAATTACAGTTACTTGTTGCAGCTACTTGTCTTTGTACTAGTTACAGCTAATTGTCCTTGTACTAGTTACAGCTGCTTGTACAGGTTACACGTACTGGTGCTAATTAAAACCACTTGTTCTTGTGCTAACTGCAGCTACTTTTCATTGTACTAGTTACAGGTAAGTGTTCTTGTACTAACTACATGTACTTGTTCTTGTACCAATTACAGCTACTTGTACTAGTTACAGCTACCTGTTCTTGTAATAGTTAAGACTAATTATATACTAATTATAGATAGTTGTCCTTAGTGTAACATAGTTTATTTGTTCTTATGTGTGCTGTGTTTGCGCACGACAGACATGCACTCATTTCTGCCCCACATGCAAGCACGACAGGCACTCAGCTCGCTTTAGCTTGAGGTGTGAGGAAAGACGATGGACACGCGTGAGTGAAGCCGACGGCCATTACCTGCACCTGCCAATCCTTCCTCAGTCTCAACGCCTCACTCTGGACACATGCTGCCAGACTGCTAGACTTCTTCAAGATTCATTGACTATGTTAAATAATATAATAATGTATTCCTAACCTTTTTTTATTCTCCACTACTGCTGGCGAGCGAAGCGAAAGATCCAGACACCTTCACAGATGCGGATATGGATGCGTATGCAAGTTCTTGGTTTCCAACAAATATTTTTGTTTTTTGATTATGGTGTGTAAAATAAGAATACCAGTGAATATGGTATGAATGTAATATACCTCACTGCAAACTACTTACATTTGTTATTAAGTATAAGCTTGTGAACGGTGTGTTCACATACTAACAGCCTCTGTATTCTGACGAAAGTCAGCTAGTATGCTATCTTTTTAAACTGACCAGTCTTAAAAATTTAATCTGTGCTCTATATGAATATCACAAATGCGGCTAGGTTACTAACTGCTTGCTTTTTTTGTTGGGGAGTAATATTTAAATTGTACAACTGCATACAAATCCAGATTTTTTTCGCAGATAATGCTTATATATAGTTATTAGATGGAAATCACATCTGTTTCGTGGATAAAGCAGAGAATAGTGAAATAAGAGATGCCTTGCCTCGATGTCTTTAAAATAAACGTTAGACGATGAGAATAAAAAATTTCATTAAGCTCAAGTATTTTGGTTAAGTCCACATATTGTATAGATTGCTGCAGCCATGGTATTTACAGTAGAATGATCTCAATATCCTTATTGTTCGGGACACTCGGGTTTCTAATACATGTGTAGTGGACTTGCCTTTGAAAATAATGCTTATGTAGTTACACGCGGTGTATAGCGTAGGCACGAATTTGTATTACTGGACTGCTTGCAGACGATTTTTTTCAAACTACTAGAACGAGGCTTTTGACGACTTTGCTTCCGGTTTATTCACATTCATTGTGCTCGCCGAGACTAAGAGCGGAGGACTTTGCAAGAAGCTAAGAGTGAGTCTCGGCAGATAGACATCAGTCCACTTATACACCTCCGTGGCGTAGGGCTGCACCTAGGAACAACTTTTTTGTCTGTTGATAGGCTATTTCATCTTCTCTTACACCTTTTCCCGACAGATTCATAAGACTTATCAAATGATGTTCAAAACCAAGTTGAGGATTGAACAATAGCCAGTTATAACAGAAACCGCCATGATTTTTACCCGCCGTTGTAACCCTACATGCAGCTTCAGAAAGTAAGTTTTGATGTCAAAGCGGCAGAGCCTCTACTTATTCCTGATTACAGGATTCGCCGCCAGTCCCAAGTGCAGCTAGCGAGCAAACAGTGGCACTTGTTGTCAGAGAAATATGTGCGACTGATGCAGTAGACCGACGTTCCATCATGCAAACACTGGCCGTAGTTTAGCCACGTTCTTGCTGAAAAGGGAGGGGACGAAGTGACTCACCCCTGATGCTGGCAACCACACGACTGTCAGAAAAGCTACGTATGGCTGACTATCACTTTATTGAGGACTATGTTAAGTGGCTAGTTTGATGACAAAACAAACTCAACAAATGATAAGTATTTTTGTAGCGATGTCACCTATAACGGACAAGACATTCACAAGACACGCAACGAAAGTGGAAGCTAAACTGAAGTCCCCATGTGCTGTCGAAGGAAAGTAAATCAAGGTGAGAATCCTGGCTCTGAGGTCGCTGATAGGAGTTCACGCCTGCTGTGGGGCTCTCGTTGCCCAGCGCTGGGTCGTCACAGCTGCTTACTGCTTTACAGTAAGTCAACAGGCTGATCACATCTGTAGACATAAAGAAACACACGTTCAATCTATTATAAGGTCAGGCGAGTGACATGCCTCATGCCTTACTAGTACATAACAGTAAGACCTCTCAAAAAGGGAAAGAACATAAATGTTTCTGCATCACCAGGAGGATTGTTTCCCTTTATCTTTGTCAATAATGTTAAGGTTTAAACAAATAATAAGAAAGTAAATAAGTAATTATACACACACACACTCTCTCTCTCTCTCTCTGAGGAAGAAAGAGAGAGGATAAGGACTCATGTTCCTTGTCATAAAACTAGAAATAATATTACCTGATGCCCTGAATTAGACTTAAGTTCACTGCATCACAGGTTTGCGTCCCCTGGACTGTGGAGCATGCGGGTAGGTGAGTACAATCTCCTACCATCAGAAGAAATTGAACGAGACATCGAGCTAGCGAATATTTTCATTGTTAGCATTATTTAGTCAAACCTAAAAAAGTTCTATACCAAAGAACTATTTCAACAAATGATTCATTAATCTTTCTATTGTAAAGAAATGTATTATTACTCAAGCTTCTCTGCTGAGACATAATAATTAGTTCCTTTTTGATATAATCTTTCTATACCACTGACAGCTTATAATCAGGTAATGCAAAGTAATTATCAGGTAACTGTCAGATGAATTTAAAAATCGAAGACAATTTTCCCAGTTACACGTCCTACTAATTTCTATTTACTCGCAGTACCCTGGGTACAGATCTCGCGCACCAGGTGAAGACAACTCTACGGCCACGTTATACGCTCGCTATAACCATGACTTGGCCCTCGTACACCTGGCTGAAGACTCGCGGGTGGAACTCATCTGCTTTCTTTCTGGTGAGGCTGCGAGAGTACAAAATGCAAGTGCGCTGATGGAAGGAAAAATGCAAAAAAACAAAAAAACAAAAAACAAAAAAATCCCATCATCTATCGTACATCTACCGTACAAGCTATTGTCAGGCTACGTGAAATATAACAGTATCACCATGAGTTTACATTTCTTGTAGAGTAATGACTTGGGTCTCAAGAAAGCACCGGTGCTCGATCAAGCGGCCAGCCTCGTCTGTTTTTATTCAAGCAGTGAACAGACGATGTGGTCGATCTTCATCGAAGTCTGGTTCTAATTTGAATATTTTTTATTTAAGTTACACTGTTTTCCAGATCATCCTTTCGAAAAGAACACGGTTCTGTCTCTGCTACATTTGATTTGTACAGGTATGCACATCACAAGGAAGAATAATGACATAGTACGTTTATCACCATGAAAAATCTGAGAAAACAATGGGTGTAGACAGAATCTCGCAAAAACAGAGACTCTCTATTTCAATTGTCAAATTTAGACTGCAGGACTTTGCTATCTTTCCTATCACTGCCATTAAATGACTTCTATAAGTAGAGCTTATTTTTAATGTCTCACCTGCTGCAGTCGCGACACATCCTTCTCTTTTCTCTTTCTCATCTTACAGAAGAAAGAACAAGAAAACCCGCACTGACTACATGTTTCCTGCTTAAAATAGTAGAAAAGTGGTTTTTTACAAGAACTCATTACGACCAGAAATGTTAAAACCCAGATGTGCCAAAGAATGGCTTATTAATTTGTTTAATGATTCTCGTTTGAATTGTCGGTTTATCACTTCACCCTTTGACCTAATAACACTTCAAAGGAAAATTCCCCTTTGACGCTGGTCGGTTAGGGAACGTGTCCTACTTGATGGCGCTTGAATCAGGAGTTTGTCTGTCAGCCTAGTTTAACCAGTTCAATACACAAAATCACAAGATGTTACCTATGTCATTATCCATGAAGACCAGCCAAGAGAGAGATAGGCAGGACGTAGCTATATAACCGAATGTTTAAATATACGTGTGTGCATATGGCGCATGAGCTGCAGCTTTTATTTACCCTTCTTATTTTTCATTACCAACAATTCAGTGCGTATACAAAGCCAAATCCAGAAAATTGCAAGAAACTCCCTCAAAGTGAATCTTAATTCAAATGCAATCCTCACCTGTACCTCACAAATATTCTGATAGTTTGACAGTCTTTAGTGATGTTGATCAGTCGCCCACTACGACCCACTGTTGTGTATATTTATTGTTGATCCACCCGTTGAAATTGACGAATCTTTTAACGACGTTTCCATCAAGGGAAACGTTAGTAGAAATCATGTATGTAGCAGAAATGAAGATGCAAAGATCTAGAGTACAAAAGTGTGTGTGTTTAGATATATATATATATATATAATAATCGGTCGCCATTATTTATAACACAAACTATGAAATACTCATAACACAAAATTGTTTATTTTGTTTCGTCTTTCATTTTTATATATCAAAATAGCATAGCATATGATTTTCATTTTATGTTACTCGGTTTTACGACAATAGTCTTTAGTGAGATCAAATCAAAAAACAATGACTCAATAAATAAGCATATCATACACTATCTATAAATGTGCAATAATACAGTTTGTCCAACAATAACTCTATGCACGCACTACACCGCAGCTGTAAAGGTTTTAACTCATTAGTTTTGCCCGACCGCATCAGTGTTTTTCCCAAAAAAACTCGCCGGCCCCGTGTATCCCGGGACACATGGAATAGCTAACCATCTCAATGTTTAGAATGTGTTGTTCCTCCATCGGAGCCAGAGGTTTATAGATGATCTTTGGCCATTTAATTATAGGTATCAGCTTTATTATTACTTACATATACATAGGTCAGCAAGCTTTACAAATTTGAGAGATACAGGCTCAGGGGATCCTCTGTCCTCTATTGTGTATCTGCGTTGTTTTCATTCTATTTTGATAAAAGTGTTGGATTTTCATATTTATATGTGCCTCTTCTGCGTTCGCTCCCTTCTCATGTTTTGCAGCTGGATTGTACATAACTTTCTTTTGAAGTGGGAGCTGTTTGGATGTATTGTCTGGGATTCCACTCCGCCATGTCTCACTCGCTTCAACAGCGACCTTGAGTTGCAGTTAATAAACTGAAGTGACGATCACCTTTTTGCTGTGTAATAGGAATAACACTTCTGAATATTCTCAAGATTTCTTAACATACTCTTTATATTCTCTTGATGCCACTAACTCTTGTTTACTAGAGTAATCATCGTTAAATCTGCAGTGGTGGCCCTTTACTGCACGTGCGCAGCGAGTTTTCACATTGTACTTTGTTCTACATCTTTGTGACTATTTTAGCGCAGTGAGATATTGCATTCTACGAATTAACTTATTATTATGATGATTATTTTTTATTATTATGATGAAGATTATTATTATTAAGTATACAAGCTTATTTTGGAGGTTATTGTGCATATCTTGAAACCTTTCTGTATTCTTAACCGACTGGTTAATATTAATTAAACAGAGGGTTTACAGGGAGATAAACATGCGCTTATCGGGTAGGACCGTGCGTCGCTACTTCTCCATTGACAGCATAACAGAGCTTCTAAGAATAGGATTTTCTTCCAACGTCTAACTCTCTGAGATGTGAGAGACTTGTTACGAGGAGTACCAGTGCGGTTTTATGGTAGTGAACGAAGTCAACATTTGCAACATCTTTCAATAAGCGGCAATAAAATATTAAAAACTTAAAAATAAAACACGAAGTTAAGAATCTGATCCAATATCGTACACTTCAGAATCTTACTTTCCCTTAAATCTCTCATTTCATAATAAAACGACACTTTAGTCACACAGTCACAGACTGTCAGGGGAGTAATCACTAAACTTGTCACGTGTTTTGATAAACACTGTGTTTACACTTGTACTCTTGAGCGGCCTGGTAGCAGTAACGGTACTGATCCTGTTAAAAGTGGGAAAAAAGCAAAACAGTGAAATAAGTTGGTTATCAATCATCAAAGAAATAATCCTCCTTTCCTACACCCTTCATTCTTCGGACATAACATTTATATCTGATGAATCTTTTAAGGTGAAACAGACACCAACAATATTGTTTTTTTATGTAGGCCATACCTTTAAGTATAATGTGTTGTGTTAAACAACGGTTAGAAAGCTTACATTCAAACATCCTCAGACAAAACATAATTCTAAATGCACAACATGTCTTCTTTCAACACAAACTATATTATATCACAGGAAACACTACCTCTGTTGTAACGGCCTGTGGTCTGACACTTTGAACATGCCGCACAGGCAGGTAGACATCTATCTCCTGGTCATGCATGGCCCGCTTGATGACTTCATATAATACACAGAACATCCCACTCCTCGCCATCCCGTCACTGAAACAAAAAGATCCTCTTTATAACCGCTCTAAAGGTTCATTTAGAATGTGTTCTGGCTAATGTATTATTTATGGAAGTAGACTCAACAGTGCACACACATTATTTTAGGAATGTACATGTCACAGAGGACAAACCTTTGGAGAAAACGTCTGAATCATAGGCGTATTTAGTATTCATACCATTCACCTGCAAAAGGGTGACAAAGCAAACAAACATGTCTCTTTCGTATAAAATGAATTAACGGAAACCGACCTGCACTGCACAACTACAGGTGATGCATCCTCTTCAACATTCCATGATTCAAGAATGTCTATCAGTTGAAGCATGTCAGAGATGTTACCTGGGATGACACCTGCCCAGTCATCATAAAACAGAACTCGGACTTCTCTGGGGGTGGAAGTCTTTATTGAGAACAAAATGGATAAATAATATTGTTACATCATTCCTGTTCATATAAAGTGAATAGCAATGGGATCATACGAACTGAAAATAAAATTTAAAAAGCGTTATTAGACTAACTCCTCCTGTATACAAGAAAAATGATTGGAACATTAACAGACAAAAGCATTATAAAAACTGTCGAATTAATTCAATATTTTTAATTTCATAATTTGATATTTTAAATTTTTATATATGTTATATTTTAATGGAGGATACTATATCTGGAATGAAGAGTTAGAACGGCAAGCGTAGCGAACCTTAGTGGCAAGGAAGAGGTTAAAGCAGGTGATATGATCTCCAAGAACACAAGTAGATGTTAGAGTGATGGTGTGTTGTCCAGTTTCCAGCATGTCCTTTTGAGCTTCAGGCCAGTAACTGCAGTAATTCTGAAACATTTAAAAGATTACAGGGATTGCTAAATGCATAATTTGAAACACTTGACAAGTCAATATTCGACGTCAAACAAATAATTAGAGCATCAGCCTCTTTACCTTGACCGATTTTCTCTGGTTTTTGTGTCCGAGAGAAACAATGGTGTTGACGTCCCATCCGTCAATCAGACGCCACATGTCCACCACAGTGTCCGGCAAAGGGAGCTGAGTCAGAATCAGCCCTTGTCTTTTTCTAAACAACTGAATAAAACCAGAGTAATACAAACTTCAATAATCGGAAAAAATCTATTGTAATATCTAAATAATAATAATAATAATAAGACATTATGTTACTTTACCCTCTGCACACTGTAGGAATACCAGAGATTAATGACGCTCACTTAAGCGTCAATCAGTGAATTAAATGGAGGGACTTCAGAGGTTCGAGATAATAACAATATACAAAAAACACAAACGACCATGATTTGTGTTGCAATTACTAATATTTTTTCAAAACTAAATGCATTTGGTTAATTTTGCAGGTCGACAAAGACTGCGGACTCTCACACACCGACATATGAACAGCGTTGATGTATTGATTTCTCCCAGGCACGTGGTCCATGAGGTACACCAGGTGACTGTCGTCTGCAAGTGTACAAATATGGTAGACAATTAAACGAACAGTTCCGAACTTTGTATTACACATTTTGACCAGGTTTTTATTATTCTCATCAAATTATCTTGCAACCGAAAATGAAGTTTGAGGATCATTACGTGATGCCATCTAAAAACCTTGATAAAGTAGGCATCATCTACTCTTACAACAAATAATAAATTTAATTATAATAACAACAACAGTACGGCTCGTTTCACCTGGCAGTGACTCTTTGTTCCGGTTTTTATGCAGATTCTCTTTAGATTCCGCAAATGTGTGTCTTGGTTTGGGCACAAACAGTGCCATTTGTTTCAAGACCTGTAAGGGAAGATGTAAGTCTTGCTAGGTTATTACAGAGCTATTTAGGTGAGACATGAAAACACTGGCACAGAGAAGGCTATTATAGTGTTTTTTTAAGCACTAGTTTGGTAAACATATTAGGCATCGTTTTGGTCAAGTTAGTAGTGTAGGAGACTACAAGATAAAGATAAAAATGCTTTATAAACGTTTTAAAAAAGCACCAGTGGAAGAAAGGATTCAGATGATTACTCGCCTTAAATTCCTTGTCGATGCGAGATTTATGGCCATCAATTTTGTCTGGAAACACGAGGTCAAACTGGTCAAAGGTCATTCTGGTCGCACGGCTGGTATGTTCCTCTAGGATGACTTCATGAAGGAACTTGTACTGTTCCTGTCAAAAGTTTTAAAAATTCGTAACGATTTAACTCCCACACTCTTTTTCATTGCATTCTCTTTGTCATCTTTAACAACTTGCGAGGTTTTTGTCAGTCCATAATTATAAAACCCATAAGCCATTAAAACTAATGATAGACAAGCTCAAATATCGCCTTACTTCAGTCTGGACCATGAGTGTTCGGTCTTCACGTAGTCTGCTGACGATGTCCCTGACGTCTACGTCATAGTTACGTGATCTCAACTCGGAAGCAATGTCCAGGCCGATGTACGTGCCGCTGCGTCCGACTCCAGCGCTAGGTTACAAGACGTCAATTGAAATCAATGTAGCACAATTAAATATCACAGGGATCCTACTTTAATGGTGTAATTTAATTTGGGGAAAATTTTCGATGATCTAATGAAGTGTTGATGTTATGAATTAGCTGTCTGTTAGAAAAACGCTAAGACCAACAGACGGTGTAGGATTATTACAATAGGGACAGGTTTTAACATTTTTTTTTGAAATAACTGGGCTTTCATTATGAATATCTATTCGCCAGTTCTGAGACAACAGCTTGATTGATGCATGGAGTAAGAGATGACCTGAAGGAGAATTAAGAGAATATATGTTTGATCCTTAAGTCACCGATTTGATTCTAATGAGAGTGTCGATGTTTAAGTCTCTGTATTTCGGGAGAGGAGGGGAACTTGTTTTAGCCATTTGACAACATTAAACAGGTTTGACAATTGGGCACATAACAATCGCCGCTACCGCTTTTGAATATTTCCATGTCCTTTTAATTTGGGCGACTTGTTGATACAAGAAACAGTAGCAGCCCCCATATTATTAGACCTTATTGCTTACTGTGAGATAAATAAGATTAGAAGGAAGAGTTTAATTTTAAAATGTTATAGAGTCAAGCTTGGGTGATGATTTAAACGAAAACTGGCCTTTAACCTTTCTTGCGTTCAAATATCTTGTATGCTAAGAAATGGGATGTTGGAAGCGGGACCATTTTGCTCTACACATCTGTCAGCATTAAACCCAGTCCTGATGCTCATGTCTACATACGCATAAACATGTACAAAAGATTATTACGGTCGACTAGGGAAAATGAGTTATTTAAACGTAGAGATCTTACCTGCAGTGTACAACAGGTGCGGCACCTTGTGCACGTGCCTTTACGAAGCGCCAGAAACTGACCAGCGAGCAGGTGGACGGCACACCGTGGTCAGGCCAGACCAGGTAGTGATACTGAGATACCGTCCGCAGATCACCGCCCTACGAGACATGAGATATAGTGATACTGAGATACCACCTGCTGATCCTCGCCCCATGAGCCGTGTAGTGATACTGAGGAACCGCTGACTACCTCCCACCCCACGAGACATAATAGTCAGTGGTACCGTCCGATATCGTCCTCTGATCACAGTTGGTACCAGTCACGGGACGAATGACTAGTGACTGACGATGAGCAGTGCCTGACAAGACATGACATTAGTAATACAAAAAATATTGTCTACACACTATCGTGTTATGAGAGGCGACATGCAGAAGTGACGTACCAGTCGCTGATCTCAGCCCCACAAGACATGGCATGTCGTGATATTGTGATATATAACGTGGAATAGAAATCTGTCGATTGTATAATACATTCCTCTACGTGTTTGTCTTTGTGTTTGCGTGTAGCTTTTACAAGTATGTCAAGTACTTAGAGTACAATGATGGCAAGTTCATGGTATATTAAAAATAAAAATCAGATTATTTTTTATGAAAAACTTTATACCTGTTTTGACTTCAGCACAAAGTTGCGGACGACGAAGTCTGCCCTGCTGTCTGTTTTCAGGGCTGTCACTGTCACGTGACCATAAGTCTTTGTGGTGCCAACAGACGGCCAGTACTCCTCACACTTGTCCTGAAAGTTTAGCAGTCACTATAAAAGCCAAAATTTAAAAATGTCACCCAAACCTGTTGATCTCTAAAGACCAAACGAATCGAGATCACATTAGAGCTTTTCAATGAAAAGATAATATAATAGCGATGTACAACTTTGGGTAATATCTAAGGGATTATACACGTAAAAATTGTCAATGTTATCCATTAAACGTCGACGTTTAAATAACATTAAATTAAGAGTTTACCACAACTCGTACTGCTTGGTAGAAATAAGACCCGAATGATATGACCAGCACACCCAGTCATAGTCTGCTGATAGCATCCAAAACTAACTAACCTAAACTAACTAAACTAAGTAACTTATCTAAACTAACTTAACTAACTTACCTAACTAAACTAACTAACTATTTTTTTCACCTTTCCACCCTCCTTGAGGTTGGTCAGCATAACGATCTGTGTGACGTTCTCCTGCCACACCATCCACCACAGGTCGTCTACCGTGTGGGACCGCGGACCTGACGCCAAAAGTTAAATCACTCAACTCGAAAAAATGGATTCTTACAAATAAAACCAGAGTTATGGCTATAAACTAAAAATAATTAATCACAGTGTATTATGATTTTACATACTAACGTTTATAAATATATCATACAAACACAAGAATTTCTCCTTTCAGATTTTACCTTGTGTGGCGATGTATGCTCTCTCCCTTTGGCAACCCTGGAAGAAAAATTTACGTTTTGTTTTCATTATCATATTTTAAGCATAAACTTTCAATTTTAAAATGAAATTGCTTCCAAGTATAAAGCTTAAACATTCACAGGTTTGTGCATCCTTTCTTAAACAGGGACATATTCTGACTACCTGCCTTAATGTAACTTGCGTTGATGTAATCAGTGTTGGTGTCTCCCTTTGGTCGACGAAGAATAACTCGAGAATGGTCGTCTATAAAGACAGACAACACGTACAATAAATCAGATACATATTGTGATTGTTTTATTGTATGTTTTTATACTGTTGTTTCAATCGCAGTTGTTACAGGCGATTAGTGTAAATATTAAACTGTTATTTTCTTATCAGAAAAATAAGAAAACTACAAGTAACAGTAGACCAGTCACTTACAAGCACACAGCGCCTTGAAGCGATTCTTGTTTAAGTTTTCTGGTTGTAGACCAACTTCATGAGGATGTTGCATGTCTTTGCGAAATTCCTGAAAAAGAAATATAGCGGGTGTAGAAAATTCGCTGTCAGTCAAAAACGAAATTGTGCGTTTTTTCGCTAAGAGAATTGGGTTACTGAAATGAGCAGACAGTTTGATGACAAACAACTTTCTTGACGATTAAAACGAATGATTATGATTGTCATAAGCTGACTGTACACTTTGGCTCTGCTGATTATCGTTAGTGATTGCCCACTATGCTCTACTAAAAAGCCATTCATTGGTATTCTCTCAGCAGTTCAAACAGAATTTTGTGGAGAGAATTACCGTAAATTCCATCCCGAGTTTTCCTGATGACAGGCTGGCCAGCAAGGACTTCTGGAGATCATCGAGTATTGACGAGGGTTCCAGTGATCGGTAGGAAGCGTAGATGTCCTCTGTGTTGTAGATGCTCTCTTCTTCTTTGTCTTCTCTGTCATTTTCATCTGACTCTGTAGAAACCATTTTCAAATCGCTGTCATGAGAATGTGATGGAAGATTTATCTCCACGTTGACGTTCTCATAGATTCTTTGGTTTCCCCTTCTCTCCGTCGTCGCCAAAGAATTACGAGTTGTAATGAGTGGTTTGTCTTTTCTTTTATTTCTATCTCGGAGTGACGAATAAGAAGTACTTTGTATCAGATCTGCAGGTGAAATATTTTCATGAGGACCAGCTGTTTTTGTAGAGGTTGTTGCTGAGGTTGACTGACCATTGCTGGACTTGTTTTCACGCAAGTTGCCGTAGACGTGCGGGTCGCTGACCTCATGTCTTTCTTCAGGTTTGGGGTATGTCTGCTGGTCGACAGATGCGATGGGCTTGTTTTCTACCAAAATAAGCATGAGACATTATAAAGACTACTGGTGAAAAGTAAAGTGTTCTTGATTTAGTAGATTAAATTAAATACGTTCAACGCTTAACACGTTTCTCTAATTAAACATTAAATAAAGTAAAAAAAAATAAATCTTCATTATTTTAGCTGATATGTGAGACAGTGTTAAACCTTTGCTACTTCGATATGTAAAAATGTGTTCTTTAAGCAAACTTGGAGTAAGAATTAAAGCAGCAAACGAGGAGGAGTAATTTGGTCTCATCTCTTTTTCACTGGTTTTAGACACACTTTGTGAGACTGTAATTTTATTTTCTCGTTTCTCAGTTTTACCTCTCAGCAGCCCGGCTTGATGCTCCCGTGTTTTTCGTCTTCGCCTATTGGTGAAAGAAATGAAGCAGAATAAGAAATACCAATAGCATGATCCGTTTTCGTTTTGTACATTTCTTACTGTAAATCAAACAACCAACCTTAACGGTCCGTCAGAATTTGACAAAATTCATAGTCTGGGGATAAGAAAGGTCCACAATATAGGAAGCAACATATTATGTTGATAACTTTGTAAGTTTTATTGTTCGGGGGATTGCGATCTTTTGTTTGCACAGAAATATTATTACCTTATCCACACAGTGACGATCACAACAACGACTGCGACAACAGTTAGAAATAAAACAGCTCCAACAACGGCACCGACAAGAGTACTGGTAGAGTAAGGCTGACCAGATGTCATCGGCTCTGAAATATCTTCTTCAAAAATCAGTGCAATTATTTTATTAATTAATAAACGTTTAATGCAGGATAATATTTTTTCATTTATTTTATCCAGCTGGCTTTGATGATGATGATGTCACTCATAGGTAGAGCATACCTATACATACATATACATACACAGCCGCCATAAAACGGATCATTTAACCGAGACCCATGAAGAATGGTTGTGAATAATTATGGAATACATGCATAATTTTTAAGCGACTTAGGCTAAATTATTACAAGGTACTAATTCCCACATTTCAGGGATATAAAGGGAACTGCTGTACGACGAGCTAAAGAATGGCAAGACTAAACAAGTCGCCCAAGCAAACGCTACGAAGACACCTTCAAGAAGAACCTCCAGCGGTGCAACATCAAGACAGACTCTGCACTTCCACTATGTGACTGTGGAGACACCCGAGAAGTCGCTAGTAAAAATAAATCACACAATCCTTGTCTTTCCGGAAACAAAGCACAGCCAACCAGTGTTTGTATGTGTACAGGAGTAACTAAGTGAGTTAAAATGGATATTTGTCTCTATTTTTCTATCTTACCTCTAATTTCCTTTAAAGTGATTTGTATATGTACATATATTTAGTTATCTGATTATCCCTGAAACAAGGCTGTTCTTTTTTCATCATAACATGTAATTTACCACCAAAAGAGATGTTTTTTTTAAGTTGTGTATAACTTACCATGACAAAGATCCCCTATGAAGCCATGTGAGCAGCCAAAAATGCAGGTGCCATTATCAGGATCACACGTGGTGTCGTTGAGACAATGTCCACACTTCTGACTACAACTCTCGTTGTAGTATCCAGCAACACATTCTGGGTACAAAAAAATTTCTGTTATCTCCGGTTCACAATAACCTATAGGCAACTTTGTTTGTCTCCCTCTTCCTCCATCATCATCATCATCATCATCATCATCATCATCATCATCATCATCATCATCATCATCATCATCATCATCATGTGCTGTCCGAAAGACAAGGGTGTCTACTCACTGTCTTTACACAAAGGAGGCTGAAACGCTCCACCACAGGAGGGGCAGCTCCCGCTCTCTCTGTCACAGGTAGTGTTACCTCCCACACAGTGACCGCACGTTTCACTGCAGTTGACTCCATACCATCCAGACTGACATTCTAAAAGAAAAGAGAAGGGTATCATGAATTTCTATGAGATTCACAAGCCGTCGACATAAAGGAGTTGCTTTGTGCTTCTATGTTGCTATTTTTCGTTGTGTACTTTTCTTTATGCAGTTTTTTTAGGTATACATGTATAATATGTATTTCAAACAAAAGCCAACATACAAGTTCGCTATAAAATAAATAAAATCGATATTAAGATTGAGAAAAGTTTCACAGCTTCTCTTTTCTTTCTCTCTCTGCCCCAAGTGTGTGTAGGGGGCATTATAAAAAAAAAATCAACCCCTTTTACCTTTACAAAATGGTGGGTTAAATCCTGTTCTACAAGATGAACAGTTTCCTTCCATCTTGTCACAAACAGAGCCGTTGCCACAGTTACCACAGGTTTGTGTGCAGTTGACTCCGTACCAGCCATCAGCACATTCTGAAAAGGTGTATTAATGCTTAATAAAAGCATCAAAACAGGACAAACCGTGCGAGCTTTTGATGTTAATCTTATGTGCACTTTTTCTGACTAGGTAGTACTTCTTTGCCACAGTTAATAATATTTGGAAAATAATTTGTTTAATATCACAGCATTTGTATAAAAATAAACAAAAAATCAACTTTTTTTACCTTTACAAAATGGTGGGTTAAACCCTGTTGCACAGGTTGAACAGTTTCCTTCCGTCTTGTCGCAAGCAGAGTTGTTGGCGCAACTACCACAGGTCTGTGTGCAGTTGACTCCGTACAAACCGTCACTACAAACTGTCAACAATACAACAATTAGTGGGAATTGACTTTCGCTTCAAAGGTCTGCCGCAGCTCAGTGTTGTTTCAAATACTGTCCACACAATCTATAAATCAGTAATTATTTTGTTCCCGTCTGTGTGAAGGCGTTGATTGAAAAAGCAAAAATACATCCTCCTACCTGTACACAACGGTAACAGGAAGCCTGTTTGGCAGGACTTGCAACTGCCGTTCACCTTGTCACACACAGGGTCGCCGGTACAATGACCACAGGGCTGTGTACAATTGGCTCCATACCAACCATCATCACATACTGCACAGAGAAAGGTCGCTATTTTTTCAGAAGGTAATCAATATGTGTTTGAAACACTAAACGACTAGCTTCGAAACAAAGCGCATGCTGGCACAAAACATATAAGTAAAATAAACTAATAAAGACTGCTGAAATATCCAAATGCACACACACACACACACACTCGCACACCCTTTTTCTTATTCATAATGAACGACTCACCGCGTAGTCAGAGCCAAACTGGCACAATATATTGAACATTCACACATTAAAAAAAATGAATTTAAACGTACCCCACACCTCTACCTCACAAATGTTCATTGTGTCCTTAGGTTCACATTCTCTAGTGATGTTGACTACTTGGCCGCTACTAGCAACTGTAATACTATATTTATCGTTGGTCCACCCGTTCCCATCGTCGAATCTTTTGACGAGGTTTTCATCAAGAGAAACGTTAACACAACGCATTCTGCCTAAATCTGAAATTAGACAAAAACCGAAAATTTTAGTTTCGTTTATAGGGTGTAAAGAAGTAAGTATACAACACTGAACAATGCAAATTTCGTTTATTCAGAGCTCAAAACTGCATTTTGTGAGTTTCAGTTTATTTCATTGTATTTATTCAGTAAAGAGGCCTGAAGCACACTAAAACTGCCGAATATACACCACGTGCTGCTATATACAATAATACATTGTAACATACAACACCTGTATTCACTTGCAAGTGCTTTGTTAGTAACCCACACCTCACACTAACAGTCTGTGACAGCACACAGCTTTACACTTCTCAACCTGCTTTTCACTCTGTAGTTGACACTTGAAGATCCTTTAGTTTTTATTCGGAAGATGTTGATTGTTTATCTTATGAATACGAGATGAAATCGTCTGCTTCTATGTTGCTAGTTAGCAATTAATTAAAAGAGTGTTGCAGTTAGCACCAGCTAGTGCGAGTCAGTCAATTTTGTCTCTATTGTACCCAAGCATTGCTAAGTTCATTTCAAGAGTTTAATTAACACTGCGGCATTTTTAACGTTCAGCCATCGCTCACTTTTATTATATGACTTCAGAAAAGAAGAAAAGAATCTTAGTCTGGGCTTTATCGCCGAGACCTAATGATGAGGTACTGAGGTTATAATGTATAAACATGTAAATGCCCATAATTTGCAATGATTACTTCAAATTCGTTGAGTCAAAAATACTTATAAACTCACATCGTATAAAGAATATCAGGATATGGGATGTAAGAGTGTATGAAAACTGTTTAAATTTCTATTTGCTTGAATGAATGTGGTTGGGAATAAGGTATATTTGATGATATATTTGTAATCGGCTCATTTTTCACATGATTTATTTTTTTTTAAATTCAGTTCTTAATACTGATAACTCCTAGAGCAGAGATTTCCAAACTGTGGTACGCGAAGGTATGACGGGTAGTACGCGAGTACCATGCGGCAAAAAAAAAAAGAATGTGTATATTTATTTTACGGGGTTGTATGAGGGGCCCACAGGTGGTACTCTGTCTAGAAAAAAGTTTAAAAACCATTGTCCTAGAGCGATTATGGTTTTGATGATGATGATGATGATGATGCTGCTGCTGCTGCTGCTGCTGCTGATGATGATGATGATGATGATGATGATGATGATGATGATGATGATGATGATGATGATGATGATGATGATGATGGAATAAACCGTCACATTTACCAAAGCATAGAAATGCTAACACATCTGCCAGATAGGTTAGTCCTTTCTTACATTTGAAAGAAATTAAACAGCAAATTTTAATTTGTAGGGATAGAATGTTTCATAAAATCATGAAAGGATGAACCTGATAATAGAAACGAGGCACAGAAGTCAAATCGCTAGCGGCAGAATAATAACAAATTAATAAACTAATACATAATTTTTTTACAAATATAAACTGCAAGGTAAACGGAGATCTAGTAAATGAGTTAATGATACTAATGTATCGATGATACTAATACTGATCTCACAGTCTGTCCGTCCATAGATCGTGATGGCGCTGATGGTGAATTCCTGTCCCAGATTCACCCACCAGAAGGGTGAAGGGTCGTCACCCGCAGTGTGAATGCATTGGGGCGGATTCGCTTCAAAGACAGTTTTTCTGTTTCCATCTATTGCTGTCGTGCAATTACCTGAAGTCCCTTTAATGTTGTCCACATACCGAGAGCTGATGTAACATGGTTTGTTCAGTGCAATGTTTGCTACAAATATATAAAACAATAACAATGACCGTGAAATAGTAAGCATTCAGAGCGGAGAAAAAGTTTTCAATTACAATACATCCGCTTCTTCGTCAAACTTCAAAAATAAATAAACCATTTAATGCAAAATAATTTATTTACTGGGTTAAAGACTGTGGAGTAGTATACATGTTAGCATCAATTACGAAACATTTGACTAAACTCTGATGTTATTGATTTTCTTACTGCACAGTAATGATTTCAACTGCAACATTGCATCAAAATTATAGACATTAATATACCATACTACTTACACATTTAATCGAATCTCTACTTTAAACATATATATATATATATATATTACAAATAGCCTGTACACAAGGTTTTACACTAAAATGTCATATTTTTTTCTTTGTTATGCATCGCAATTTTATATTTGTATGAGGTATAGTATACCTGATTTCAATAATAATAAACGCAAAATTTGACTGGTGCATACTCACAATCTAATGGATCATGCTCTTAGCGCTTAAGAACAAGAACGAGACATGGGCAATATACGAGGGACAGAAGAACAAACAACATTTGAACTACGGAAAGATAAACAACAGCATCGATGATGAATAAAAAAAAATACAGATAATGCAAAGAGGAACCACGTAACAAGAACTGAGAATAGACGAGTTTATTCTGTGAGAAGTAGCAATAAGCGGAAAAGGGGGAAGCGTGTGGAAAAGGACATTCATTGTATGGACTGTTGAGGTAGTTTTCATTGCACATTTCAAGGAGCCAGGGACCACAATGTGGTTCATCTTATCCCAAGATACAGACAGAAAGTGAAAACTGCTAAACCAAACGCCATAGAGATCAAGCAGTGGTCACATGACAAGATCGAGGCACTGAGGGGCTGTTATGAGGCAACAGACTGGCAGCTGTTCTTTGACAGCTGCTCTGATTACGATGAACTCAGAAACTGTCACGGCCTACATCTAGTTCTGTGAAGACTGTGTTGTGAAACCGAAAACAATCAAACTGTTTGCAAACAATAAGCCATGGATTACCAAAGACCTGAAAGCTTTCCTTGTTCCCAAGAAGCATGCATTTATGCAGGGTGAAATGGGACAGGTAAGAAATCGGAACAAAGAATTTCGGCAGAAGACAAGGCTGGCGAAGATCGAATATAAGAATAAGGTAGAAACGAAACTAAGGGAAGGGAATGCACGCGAGGCTTGGTTGGGACTAAACAAAATGATGGGTCGCACAACAAAAAAACAGGAGGTAGGATGTGCAGCTGGAGACTTTGCCAATGACTTAAACAAGTTTTATGCCAGGTTTGATGTACAAGACTTTACTCGAGAATGTGAATTGATCTGTTCTTCCCTGTCACCATGTGATATCTTAGTGGACGAGAATGCCGTAACATCTTGCCTGTCCCGAATTAATCCCTTTAAAGCTCCTGGTCCAGACGGCCTTAAAGGACGGGTGCTCAGATCTTGCGCCCAGCAGCTGAGCCCAATGATCACACATTTGTTCCACCTGTTCCTGAACAGTCAGTTCTTCCCCAAGCTATGGAAGACCTCAACTATTATTCCAGTGCCAAAAAAGTCACATGCCAAAGAACTAAATGACTTCCGACCAGTGGCCTTGACCCCTATTCTGGCAAGTGCATGGAGAGAGTTGTTTGCAACCAATTAATCACTGCCATTGCTGATCAACTAGACCCCTACCAGTTTGCATACAAAAGCGAAAAGAGGAGTGGTTGATGCCTGTTTGACACTCTACAACCTGGTAGCAAACCATCTGGATGGCACTGGTACATACTTCCGTATCCTATTTATGGACTTTTCATCTGCATTTAATACCATTCAGCCACACCTGCTCTTACAACGTCTCCTAGCACTAAACGTTAACTCAACCCTAGTGCTCTGGATGAGGGAATTTCTCCGGGACCAGCCACAACGGGTCAGCATGGGAGGCACATTCTCGAACACTCTGATCATAAATACCGGAGCCCCACAGGGGTGTGTTTTGTCTCCGATACTGTTCTCTGTTTACACTAGTGAAGTCAGGACGGAATTCTCGAATTATGCCCTATCATTGATTAAGTTTGCAGATGATATGGCATTGGTTGCTCGGCTCAAGGACGAGAAGTCACTTGCAAGCTATTTCCTCCAGGTTCAAAAATTACACTCATGGTTTGAAGAAAACTTTCTGGTGCTCAATGTCTCTAAAACTAAAGAAATGGTCCTTGACAGAAGAAAAAATCAACCTGTCCACACCCCTATAATTATTGATAATAAGATAATCGAACAGGTGCAAAGTTTTAGGTACCTCGGCACAAGGCTAGACAGCAAACTGTCCTTTCAGGAAAACACCAGCATTGTTTCCAGGAAAGCACATCAGCGCCTGTTCCTGCTGAGGCAACTTAGGAATTTCGGTGTCAGCGGCCCTGTCCTTCAGTCAGTATATCGCAGCCTAATCGAAAGCATCTTAACATTCAATATGTCAGTGTGGTTTGGCGTTCTTTCTCTCAGAGATAAAGCTTGTTTAACGAGAGTGGTCAAGAGTGCCAGCAAGATCAATGGTTCTCCACAAAGACCTTTAGGTGATCTATATATCAAGGCTGTGAGGTTAAAAGCCGTCAGAATCATCATAGACCCCTCTCACCCACTACATCGCCACTTCCAAATGTTACGCTCCGGCCGTAGATGGAAGCAAGTGGTCGCCAGGAAGAGTGCCTTTGCCAAGTCATTCTTACCAACTGCAATAGCACTCTTGAACAGGACTAACAAATGTACCTAGCCTGAATGTGTGTGTGTGTGTGTGTGTGTGTGTGTGTGTGTGTGTGTGTGTGTGTGTAAGAGAGGAAGAGAATGTGCATCTGCTAACTGTCATAGGTGTGAGAGGGTTAAGCATGAGTGTAACTGTATGAGCGTATGAGGTGTGATCGTAATCTTTTCAGTTTATTATGTATCCTTTTCTCCAGTTAATTGTGGGAGCTCCCAGCAACAAAGGAAAATTTCTATCTCTGTTGTGACCAGACATAGACAATAAAGATGTATTGTATTGTATTGTATTTAAAGGATTTAATAGTAAGTAGATGGCGGATATGAAAAGAGAGAGAGTTCCATTGTTTTGCTGCACAGTAACTAAATATCCTGCGACCATATGTTGTTGTGACAGGAATAGGTGGTAGGCGGTCGTCAAGGCAGGAACCAGCAAAGAAACTGAAACACAGCACAGACAGTTTCTACTGGATGCGAACACGGACGGGTAGCCAGTGTAGTAAACGAAGGAGATAAGTGACATGGTCCCATTCCCTAGCTTTAATCACGGACCAGACCATGACTCAGTGAATTCTGGTCGTGTGTATAAGAAGAATGATTGTGAGAATGAATAAAAGAAGTTAGGAATGAAAGTGTTAACAGTGGCTCCAAGCATTTGTCGAGAATGCTTCACCCGAAAATTTGGACGGGAAATGTGTAACAAACTTAACACCGAAAAAGAAAGACGCGCCTGAATCACGATCTCTACATCTCACCTATTTGGTGTTGATGAATCGAGGCACGGGGCATTGATCAACGATCTGTGCGGCGCGGTACTGACACCTGATTAACCTCACCTAGAAACCTTACAATTTTCTTGTGTTGCTTCATCCAAATGTAAGGGAACTAATGCATTCTTAGTTTCTAACACGGAGATACGAGTGAAGGATGAAGGAATGGCTAAATATTATTAAGCATATCAGTACAGTGTAAAATCGAGTTACAGCCATTCTGAGTAACGAGAAACAGTCTCTCAGCATTTCGCTATCTGCTCGCCTTTGATCCGCTAACGCAGCAGCGCTGGGAAACACACCACGAATTACGGGGGTACCCCGACTTAACAAGAGAAAGACAACGGGTAGCAGGAGTGTCATCTACCCACTGACGTCACAGCGGCCGGCACTCCACGTGACCACGCTGTGAACCGACTTGCGACGGCCACATCCGTACGGCATCCAGAGTATCTTCAACCGTTGTGGTAACCTGATCAACTTAGAGAATCCCACTCGATGGATGATTGTCGGATTCAGAACATTGAGTAAATCTGTTCTTAGTGTGATTCAAGATTAGGTTTTAATGGTCAGTTGAAAGACGACATGTCTGGAGTGTTATAATTGAAAACTGTGATTATCGTCATTTATGACTAGGATTTATGAAAAGGGACTGCGAGATATTTCAAAATTGTGTGGCAGTGCAAGTGGGCAAGCGAATACGCTTTATATTTTCTAGAGCGTGACTTGTAATCTGAGACTGATGTATGGAGCTTACTATAGGAAGAAGATACTGCCTATTGTAGAGTTAATGTTCTTGTTAAAACCCTGTGTTGATGTTTTGGTTCGCGAATTATTTAAGCGGATGTGTATTCTAAAGTCCTGAGCTCACCAACCAGGAAAATATTATGATATGAACAGTCCCAGGCAATCATTGTGTTATCTGTTGAAAGAACGCGCACTTGTAAGGTGTTAGTGTGTTGATAGAATCATTCGAGCTTTGACAAAGCATCAAAAAAGGATTTGACTTTATTACAACTGTGTTACAAGCAATCACTTTTGTTTTGTTTCTTTTAGAGCGATAAATTTATCCTTTGAATATAAACGTTAAGCGTAACATTTCAATAGTAACAAATACAGTTTGGTTTGTAAAATGCACACGCCACATATCGCCACACATGACTGACAGCCTGGCTTTCAAGCCTGTTACCGACACTAGTCAATAGACTGAGTGAGTGCACCGGCTGAGAGCTGATGTGGACTGAATTAAGCAGACTATTACTAATTAATGTGATTATGTACTTCACATTAAAATACTCACTCATGTGTGTGATCTGGCCAACACACAAAACCAAGAATTGTGTAAAGACACACAGCTTGTAAATCTCCACACAGACACGACCCGCCATCATTGAAGTGATGAGTCCTTTACACTTCCTGGTTGATGGCCCGTCATAACAGGAAAAGTTCCCTTGTCGTTAACTTTAATCCTGGTACGTGTTTTGTTTTTGTGAACTTCTTGAGGTAATTGTCAATGTCAAACTCTGTCTTATCGAATACAATGAGTAGAAAGATGGCTGCATGGTGGTTTCAGCAATATTTGTTACAGCGCACACAGGGCCTATCGAATAGTTTTAGAACAGAGGTGCGGAAATCCCATGTATGTATGTGTATGCATGCACACACACACACACACACACACACACACACACACACACACACACACACATACACGCACGCACGCACACACGCACACACGCTCAATTTACATTTTACATACCATTATTAATATATACGGAGTCATAAAAAATAGTACATGTTGTGTTAACTTCACACACATTTAATCCTACATAAAAAATACCTGCCCTGCACTATGTGATGTTTATCTCGTATGCTGAGTTAGCTTCAACGCGATTTTACAGTTTCCTTTATGTTCTCTCCTGGGAAATCAAATAGTTGAGTGATTAGGTAAGGTAAAGTAGCGAGAGGGAGAGGAGCAGGTACATCCATTCAAACTGCAGGCCCCTAGAAAGGTGTGAGCGCAAACATGGCAACGCCCCACGTCCTAAAATGAGGTCGAGTTCGAAGTCACGGTAGAGAAGACACTCTTATTACCTTTAGAAAACCGCCGTCCACACACCTACTACCCGCTGTCTCTTCAGCCGGTTTACCTACTGTGGCTCGTAGTGCATGGCGGCTTTTTTTAGTTATGAGAGAGTTTGAGATCCACGACGCGTAGGGAGACGTGTGCGGCAACGAGAACGGCGAGCCTCTAAGCCTACCCGTTGTGAGAAAGCGATTGGTTGGATTTTGTGGATGTGATGATGTAGGACGCAAATTTCCGTGACGCTACAGGTTGCCGCTCCAGCACGCGTCGTGCGAGCGCTGAATCTCAAACTCTCTATTCCTCTCGTACAAGGACGTGTAAGAACAACGTGATATTTACGTTCACCATCACATGTGGAGAGTGAAATGAGGCCTGCTTCCAAATAAATCAACCTTCACTTGTCCAGTCTCACACTATTCTTGCTTTTTTTCATCACGTACCTGATGAGTCGTTTACATTCATTGAACATGACAGATGCATGTTAACAGTAAGTGTGCAGATGATGAAGAGTGCAGTTATTACTTCAAGCGGCGTTGACAGGTTGATATAAGCTACAGTCATTACTTGAAGAAAGGTAAGAATATTATTGCCGAGTGCGTAGTCTTGCCGTAGCTCAGACATTTATTCACGGTTACGTACACGTTCTTGTTTCTATTCACTTTTTATGAACATCTGGTCTTATTTTATATACATGTGTGTGTGTGTGTGTGTGTGTGCGTGCGTGTGTGTGTGTGTGTGTGTACGACTTTAGTTGCCTCTGCAAGGTTAGGCGTTTTAATTATTATTATTTGTTGTTACTTTTCTAATGTAGCAATGAGCATAAAGAGCTCGATGTGCGCTATCGTAGATACTAGAGACAGCTTGATGCAAGCTGTAGCAAAATGATGAGGTGCAACATTACTTAAATGATTAATTGTATCAGTATGAAGAGGATGATGCAGGCTAATTTAATAATTACAGCCACGTTAAGCGGTTATAACACGTACCAGGTGATAATTACACGCGTGACGTGTTCTGCCGATTGACTCAATGATTTTTTTAAAACTACAATCTCAGCAGTTTGTTTGCAATCAATTTTTATATGTCCTTTACAACATCCACACACAAGATTTAAGAAAAAAAATGCACAGTGAATTATAGTTAAGTTGAAGGCAACAAAGAAAGACATTAGACATATACACACGACCACATAAACCACACCGGAACACATAAATGCAGTCACACAAATAACTAAAATATCGCACAGACACTTAGATTTTCTTTACTTTGGAGTGTCTTATTTCACAATAAAGGCATAAAACAGTTGAAAAGATTACATTAACACAGTTCATTATTGGGTTCCTCATTTCAACGGCATATTTTATGTTTTAGACAGAATAACACTCACGACACTGACTTTTTTGCATTCTGTATCTCAGCAGAACCATCTAACACTATTCACAGACTAAATGCAGGAACAATCCTCATTAGTCTTCCATTATCTTAATACTCTAAGAAAGTCGATAGTTGTGTCACAGCCTCAACTCCCAGGCACACGACAAGTTATGTCTTCTTTTATTTGGAAGAAAAAGAAACGATCTAGTTATGCGTTAGCTCATTTATTGATACACAGAGATACAGTAAAATAATCTAACAAAATAATTATTGAGTAAAGTTATTGTAATATAAACGATCCTCTGGTTACCAGCAGCAGTCAGAATTCAGGCCTTTCAACTCTTCCTCGACTTTGTCAATGATCGCTCCTATCACATCATGCTATTAGAAACTGGGATTTAGAATATCCTCAAGGTATTACTGAAGTAAAGAACGCAATTGCTGGCTGTTGATACACACACACACACACACACACCACCTTCGTTCAGGATTAAAATAAATTGGGGCAGGGACTGGTCTGTGACAACTTCACAGCTTATCGCATACACATACACACACTTACCTACAACCTCCGGTGTCAACCTGCATTTCAAATTGGATAAAGCCTAGTGTCTGATATGCATATAAGTATGGTTTCCTCTTCTCTCTGTTTGTGTGTATATATATATATATATGCGCGTGTGTGCATGTGTGTGTGTGTGTGTGTGTGTGTGTGTGTGTGTGTGTGTGTGTGTGTATTTGACAAGGTTTTCTCAAAATTGGTAGCCCATGACTGTGTATATCTATCACCCAAGTCTTACAACTAAAAATTCCTATAATTTACTCTTCTTTCTTTCGTTGTCCAAGTCACTCAAACGGAAGGTTGTATTTTTGTCAGTTACGAAACGGTTGTCAAAGCTCATGTTAACGAAATATGGGGAAAGCACACCAAACCCCTGCGATTGCTCAAGCACATGAGTATCACATAAGCATGAGATGCAGTATATAATACTCTCATACACCAATGTCTAATAATACATAGTCACATCCTGTCGTCAGCTATTGTGCTCAATTTTCATTTCAAGGTCTATGACCACAGTGACACACAGAGCATAACGACAGTCGCTTAAATGATTAAGAACTGGGACAAGAATCTATAAGCACACACCCTCTATGCCTGTAAGTATTTGTCTACTTTCGTCTCTACGTGTGCGAATAAATGCGTGTCTGGGTGGGTTCCAGTGTGTGAGTGTGTGTGTGTGTTTCTCTCTCTGTGCTTCTGTCATATGCAAAGTTTCCTTGTTTACCTCGTCTGCTTGGTTTGTACTGCGTGGCGGCTTTATTTACTCCGCATTGATACAAGAAAGTGTGAGAACAGCGGGGTATTCACGAGGCTTGTCGACATGGGCAAAGGGAAGTAAGCCGCCTTTACAACTAAAACAAGCTTGTCTTATCTTGTCTCGCTTTATATCTGTTGAGTTTTGATAATGCACCTGACGAGTCATTTGACTGACTTAATGGGACCTCACAACTGCATGTTGATAGCATGTAGGTATACGAGGTAGAATACTGTGAATACAATATAAAAATAATTAAAATAGGCTACAGTTATTTTTTGTACCAATGTAAAAAGGTTGATGGAATGTACAGTCATAGTTTTGATATAGCTCTGACTTTCTGTAGCTGCTAAGCTGGGAAGGATAGGTGTAGCGAGATGTACAGTCTTACAGAAAGTTACAGGTCGTGTTACTGCGAGCGGTTTTGAAAGCAGGTGACCAGCTACAAATAAGGTATGCAGACACATATTTTGCTACCCTCAACACGTGCACACAATTTAATAAAAATGTACCGTGAAATATAGGAAGTTTTTTAATTAGATTCGCATAAGTAGGTTCATGTATTTAAACGTGCACAATTGCACCCACATGAACACACACACACACACACACACACACACACACACACACACACACACACACACAAACACACACGTCAATAACAGTAAAAACTCACATAATGTGGCACAGACAAAATAAAAATACATAACCCACAATAATTATCTGAAACAATGTAGATTTTTTTATTAAAGTCAAAGAGAGAAGCTTTTTCACTGGAAGTTTAGAGAGTTCTGGTAATATGAACCAAAAAAAAAACTGAAATAGCTGCGTGTTCACATTTGCAGACATAAAGTATGAAGTAGAACAAGCGGTTTAGATTATTTGAAAAAACTCTGCAAATATCTCCATTGTGAAAATGTGCATCATGATGAAGGTATTAGAACACAAGTAAATTTTTGTTACATTATCATATGGTAAATATGTCAATACTGCGTATTGTGAAATCATTAATTATTAGCAGAGCTCTCACTCAATCAACACAGCAGCATTTAAGAGTCATTCTATATTTTAAGTATTTTTGCTATCGCAGAGCATAATCACAAAATATTACAACATGAATAACAGAATGAAAGTATTTAACCATGTATGTAATCACCAGCCATTCCATACAAAACCAAATAATCGACAGACAAATAAAGTCTAATAAAAATACAATGTATATGAAAAATACCAGTGACGATAACATTTCTAAAATAACACCAGAATGTGACACTACTAAAGACTATACTCGATTGTTCACTTATTGCAACGTTACATTTACATATACGTATAACAGGGTGAAAAAAGGTTTGAAAGCATAAAGCGTCGGTGTTTTGATAATAACTTGAAATTAAGTATTGTAAATAAAAAAGTAAATTACCAGATAGGTACAAAGAATTGACTTTAAAGACAATAAACAGATGATCATAATACCTTAATATCGAAAGTTTTAATTATAACAGGTCAAAACTTGTAGCGACATGAAGGTTTATCTCACTTTCCTACAGAAAAACTCAGAAAAAAACATTCACAATCACCAATAATCTACACAGGAATATGAAAACACTAAAAACGAATGATTATGATTGTCAGAAGCTGACTGTGCATTCTGGCTTTTCTGATTACCGTTGCTGACTGCCCACCATGCTCTACCAAAAAGCCATACATTGGTTTTTCTCTGATCAGTTCAAACAGCCTTTCTTGAAAGAGTTATCGCAAATTCCATCCCTAGTCTTCCTGACCCCAGGCTGGCCAACAAGGACCTGCAGGTCATCGAGTATTGACGAAGGTCCAAGTGACCGGTAGGAGGCGTAGATGTCCTCTGTGTTGTAGATGCTCTCTTCATCTTCTTCGTCTTTAGGATTCGCAGGTTCTTTATCATTTTCATCTGGTTCTGTAGAAACCATTTTGGACTCACTGTCATGAGAATGTAATGGAAGATTTGTCTTCACGTTGACGTTCTCACAGATTCTTTGGTTTTATTCTTCTCTCCGTCGTCGCCAAAGAACTGCGAGTTGTAATGAGTGCTTTGTCTTTTCTTTGTTTTCAACGTCTGAGGGACAAAGCAGAAGTTCTTTCTGTGGGATCTGCAGGTGAAATAATTTCATCAGGATCAGCTGTTCCTGTAAAGGTCATTGCTGAGGTTGACTGCCTGTTGCTGGAGGTGTTTTCGTACCCGTTGCCGTAGGTGTGCAGGTCGCTGACTTCGTGTCTGTTCCCAGGTTTGGGGAACATCTGCTGCTCGACAGATGCTATAGGCTTGTTATCTACCAAAATAAGCTATAGACATTAAGCAGACTACTAGTGAAAGTAAAGTGGAAGTGATTTAGTAGAAAACTAAGAAAGTAGTAGATTAGTTTAATTACGTTCATCGCTAAAAAAGTTTCGCTTACAAAAATCATATCAAGTAAAATTATTTTTTATTATTTTGCCTCAGCTAGGAAGATTATATTAAACCTCTGCTATTATCGCTGTATGCAAAATTTTGTTCTATAATCAAACTTGGAGTAAGATTTAAAGCAGTGAAAGGGATGAATAATTTGGTCTCATCTCTTGTTGCCGTCGTTTGCGTCGCACTTTCTGAGGCAGTAATTTTATTTTCTGGTTTCTCAGTTTTACGTTTCGCTTGATATTCCCGTGTTTGTCGTCTTCGCATATAGCTGAAAATAAAAGAAACGAAACAAAAGAAGAAATACACATTTAGCATGATGCATTTGCGTTGTATACTGTTAAACAACGTTTCTTACTGTTAAACAACCAGTCCCGCCAGTCCGTCAGAATTAGACGAAATTCATAGTCTGGTGATAAAAAGCAAAACATTATGTTGGTAACTTTGTAAGTTTCTTTGTCAAGGGAATGCGCTCTTTTGTTTGTATAAAATATACACAAATTTATTACCTTAGCCACACCATGACGATCACAACAAGGACTGCAGCAACAATTAGAGATAAAACAGTTCCAACGATGGCGCCGACAAGATTACTGCTGGAGTGAGGCTGACCTGACGTCATCGACTCTGAAATACTAGACACTGAAACCTCGGTTTTTGTTGACTTCGGTTGTCGTCGTTTTCGGTTTTTCGCCGATTTGTCTTGGTTTTCGTCGGTTGCCTCGGATTTAATCTGCGTGCCCACGTGACCGCGCCGCTAATTTTGAGAAAACAAAGGGCGACCCACGCGTCCTCCTGCTCACTGTGGCCTTCTTTCTCGTTGTGTGAGCATCACCCTGCGCGTCTATCCAAATAATTTTATTGATATTCAGTTTTTGTGCTTTTTTCATTGATTGCGAGTGCTCATACTACAATTACATGTATCGGGTAGGTGATTACTGTGTATACAGTATTCTTTCTAATATTATTTCTTATGCGTTTTTCAGTTTTACAAAGTTAGATAAAATCACATGTGCTCCAGTATCACTGTCTCTTTTAAGTGTTTCCCTTGCTATGAAGCTAACCCTTTCCTTTCATCTCGATCATGGGACCAAAGAATGTTTTCAGACCCAGCAGCTCTTTCCGTTAGTCTATAATAGTCATGATATTTTAATTCCTTTTTTTTAGTATTAAACACTATATTTATTCTCTATAAATGTGTTTTTGGTATGCATTTCAGAGTGTCTCATTGGATTTCTATTAACTCACATAGAAGTAATTGCCTCGGTTTTTGTCGGTTTCGAATTTCGCTGATTGTCTTGGAACGGATTATCGACGAAAATCGAGGTTTAACTGTATTTTCTTTAAAAAATCAATGCAATTATTGTATGAAGGGATTAATTATTATTTTAATTAATCATTTATTTAATAAATGGTTAATAATCTATATTAATTTGAGTCTTTGAGTATGATGATGCATGGTATGCATTTCGGAGTGTCTCATTGGATTTCTATTAACTCACATAGAAGTAATTGCCTCGGTTTTTGTCGGTTTCGAATTTCGCTGATTGTCTTGGAACGGATTATCGACGAAAATCGAGGTTTAACTGTATCTTCTTTAAAAAATCAATGCAATTATTGTATAAAGGGATTAATTATTATTTTAATTAATCATTTATTTAATAAATGGTTAATAATCTATATTACTTTGAGTCTTTGAGTATGATGATGCATGTAGAGCATGTTTAGTCTAACAAACGGGAGCTGAGTACACTCTCAGATGGTAGAGCATATCTTTACATACATAGATATTTATATATACATATCATATAATCGAGACCAATGAAGAAGGGTTGTGAATCATATATGCATGATTTTCAAGCGACTGAGGTTAAATTATCACGAGGTACTGATTCCCACATTTCAGGGATAGAAAACGAGCTAAAGAACGGCAAGACGAAACAAGGTCGCCCGTGCGAATGCTACGAAGACACCTTCAAGGAGAACTTCCAGCGGTGCAACATCAAGACAGACTCTGTACTTCCACTATGGGACTGCGGAGTCACCCGAGAAGCGGCTAGCAATAATGAATTACACAATTCTTGTCTTTTCGGACACGAAGCACAGCCAACCAGTGTTTGTATGTGCACGCGTGAGGCTAAGTGAGTTTAAACTGGATATAACGCCAGAATTTTTAAAACTAAAACTGCTTTAAGTAAGATGAAGTTGTTTAAGTCTGAGTTTCCGTCCTGTCAGTATTGTATGTTTTTCTGCAACGCATCAAAATGGCAAAGAAGAGATTTTGCTTCTTTAGAACAGTTTTAAGGTTTAGAAACGTGTTGTGCAACTGGCCCCAGATCTCTAATCTTCGTTAAAGTGATTTGTATGTACAGCATGTATTTATTTACCTGATCATGACTGAAAAAGGCTACTCTTTATTTCATCATGACATGTAATTTACCGTTATTAAGGTCTTCGTTGAAGTTGTGCATTATTTACCATGACAAAGATCCCCTATGAAACCATGTGAGCAGCCGAAAAGGCAGGTGCCATTATCAGGATCACACGTAGTGTCGTTGAGACAATGTCCACACGTCTGACTACAACTCTCACCGTAGTATCCAGCATCACATTCTGTGTACAAAAGTATTTCTGTTAGCCCCAGTTCACCACATAAAATCGAGGCAACTGTGTTTATCTTTGTCTTCTTCCAGCAGCTAATTATCTAAGAAATCACCAAATCTGTCTTTTTGACGTTTAACTTTTATTGTTCCTTAACTCAAAATTTAAAAAAATGGTTTCCTACCAAGGACAAGAAAAGACGTCAAGTAGTAATATAAAAAAGATGATGACAAGATCATCATCATCATCATCATCATCATCATCATCATCATCATCATCATCATCATCATCATCATCATCATCATGTGCTGTCTACTCACTGTCTTTACACAACGGAGGCTGAAATGCTCCACCACAGGAGGGGCAGCTTCCGCTCTCTCTGTCACAGGTAGTGTTACCTCCCACACAGTGACCGCACGTTTCACTGCAGTTGACTCCATACCATCCAGACTGACATTCTAAAAGAAAAGAGAAGGGTATTATGAATTTCTGTGAGATTCACAAGCCGTCGACATAAAGGAGTTGCTTTGTGCTTCTATGTTGCTATTTTTCGTTGTGTACTTTTCTTTATGCAGTTTTTTTTAGGTATACATGTATAATATGTATTTCAAACAAAAGCCAACATACAAGTTCGCTATAAAATAAATAAAATCGATATTAAGATTGAGAAAAGTTTCACAGCTTCTCTTTTCTTTCTCTCTCTGCCCCAAGTGAGTGTAGGGGGCATTATAAAAAAAAATCAACCCCTTTTACCTTTACAAAATGGTGGATTAAATCCTGTTCTACAAGATGAACAGTTTCCTTCCATCTTGTCACAAACAGAGCCGTTGCCACAGTTACCACAGGTTTGTGTGCAGTTGACTCCGTACCAGCCATCAGCACATTCTGAAAAGGTGTATTAATGCTTAATAAAAGCATCAAAACAGGACAAACCGTGCGAGCTTTTGATGTTAATCTTATGTGCACTTTTTCTGACTAGGTAGTACTTCTTTGCCACAGTTAATAATATTTGGAAAATAATTTGTTTAATATCACAGCATTTGTATAAAAATAAACAAAAAATCAACTTTGTTTACCTTTACAAAATGGTGGGTTGAACCCTGTTGCACAGGTTGAACAGTTTCCTTCCGTCTTGTCGCAAGCAGAGTTGTTGGCGCAACTACCACAGGTCTGTGTGCAGTTGACTCCGTACAAACCGTCACTACAAACTGTCAACAATACAACAATTAGTGGGAATTGACTTTCGCTTCAAAGGTCTGCCGCAGCTCAGTGTTGTTTCAAATACTGTCCACACAATCTATAAATCAGTAATTATTTTGTTCCCGTCTGTGTGAAGGCGTTGATTGAAAAAGCAAAAATACATCCTCCTACCTGTACACAACGGTAACAGGAAGCCTGTTTGGCAGGACTTGCAACTGCCGTTCACCTTGTCACACACAGGGTCGCCGGTACAATGACCACAGGGCTGTGTACAATTGGCTCCATACCAACCATCATCACATACTGCACAGAGAAAGGTCGCTATTTTTTCAGAAGGTAATCAATATGTGTTTGAAACACTAAACGACTAGCTTCGAAACAAAGCGCATGCTGGCACAAAACATATAAGTAAAATAAACTAATAAAGACTGCTGAAATATCCAAATGCACACACACACACACACACTCGCACACCCTTTTTCTTATTCATAATGAACGACTCACCGCGTAGTCAGAGCCAAACTGGCACAATATATTGAACATTCACACATTAAAAAAAATGAATTTAAACGTACCCCACACCTCTACCTCACAAATGTTCATTGTGTCCTTAGGTTCACATTCTCTAGTGATGTTGACTACTTGGCCGCTACTAGCAACTGTAATACTATATTTATCGTTGGTCCACCCGTTCCCATCGTCGAATCTTTTGACGAGGTTTTCATCAAGAGAAACGTTAACACAACGCATTCTGCCTAAATCTGAAATTAGACAAAAACCGAAAATTTTAGTTTCGTTTATAGCGTGTAAAGAAGTAAGTATACAACACTGAACAATGCAAATTTCGTTTATTCAGAGCTCAAAACTGCATTTTGTGAGTTTCAGTTTATTTCATTGTATTTATTCAGTAAAGAGGCCTGAAGCACACTAAAACTGCCGAATATACACCACGTGCTGCTATATACAATAATACATTGTAACATACAACACCTGTATTCACTTGCAAGTGCTTTGTTAGTAACCCACACCACACACTGACAGTCTGTGACAGCACACAGCTTTACACTTCTCAACCTGCTTTTCACTCTGTAGTTGACACTTGAAGATCCTTTAGTTTTTTATTCGGAAGATGTTGATTGTTTATCTTATGAATACGAGATGAAATCTTCTGCTTCTATGTTGCTAGTTAGCAATTAATTAAAAGAGTGTTGCAGTTAGCACCAGCTAGTGCGAGTCAGTCAATTTTGTCTCTATTGTACCCAAGCATTGCTAAGTTCATTTCAAGAGTTTAATTAACACTGCGGCATTTTTAACGTTCAGCCATCGCTCACTTTTATTATATGACTTCAGAAAAGAAGAAAAGAATCTTAGTCTGGGCTTTATCGCCGAGACCTAATGATGAGGTACTGAGGTTATAATGTATAAACATGTAAATGCCCATAATTTGCAATGATTACTTCAAATTCGTTGAGTCAAAAATACTTATAAACTCACATCGTATAAAGAATATCAGGATATGTGATGTAAGAGTGTATGAAAACTGTTTAAATTTCTATTTGCTTGAATGAATGTGGTTGGGAATAAGGTATATTTGATGATATATTTGTAATCGGCTCATTTTTTACATGATTTATGTTTTTTTAATTCAGTTCTTAATACTGATAACTCCTAGAGGAGAGATTTCCAAACTGTGGTACGCGAAGGTATGACGGGTAGTACGCGAGTACCATGCGGCAAAAAAAAAAAAGAATGTGTATATTTATTTTACGGGGTTGTATGTGGGGCCCACAGGTGGTACTCTGTCAATTCGAATTCTTGAAAGTGGTACTCGTCTAGAAAAGTTTAAAAACCATTGTCCTGGAGCGATTATGGTTTTGTTTTTGAGTATGATGATGATGATGATGATGATGATGATGATGATGATGATGATGATGATGATGATGATGATTTTTAAGAGAATAAACCGTCACATTTACCAAAGCAGAGCATAGCAATGCTAACACATCTGCCAGATAGGTTAGTCCTTTCTTACATTTGAAAGAAATTAAATAGCAAAATTTAATTTGTAGGGATAGAATGTTTCATAAAATCATGAAAGGATGAACCTGATAATAGAAATGAGGCACAGAAGTCAAATCGCTAGCGACAGAATAATAACAAATTAATAAACTAATACATAATTTTCTTATAAATATAAACTGCAAGGTCAACCGAGATCAAGTAAATGTGTTAATGATATTAATGTATCGATGATATTAATACTGATCTCACAGTCTTTCCGTCCATAGATCGTGATGACGCTGATGGTGAATTCCTGTCCCAGATCCACCCACCAGAAGGGTGAAGGGTCGTCAGCCGCAGTGTGAATGCATTGGGGCGGATTCACTTCAAAGATAGTATCTCTGTTTCCATCTATTGCAGTCGTGCAATTACCTGACATCACGTTATCGTTTGCCACATACCGAGAGCTGATGTTACATGGTTTGTTCAGTGCAATGTTTGCTACAAATATATAAAACAATAACAATGACCGTGAAATAGTAAGCATTCAGAGCGGAGAAAAAGTTTTCAATTACAATACATCCGCTTCTTCGTCAAACTTCAAAAATAAATAAACCATTTAATGCAAAATAATTTATTTACTGGGTTAAAGACTGTGGAGTAGTATACATGTTAGCATCAATTACGAAACATTTGACTAAACTCTGATGTTATTGATTTTCTTACTGCACAGTAATGATTTCAACTGCAACATTGCATCAAAATTATAGACATTAATATACCATACTACTTACACATTTAATCGAATCTCTACTTTAAACATATATATATATATATATTACAAATAGCCTGTACACAAGGTTTTACACTAAAATGTCATATTTTTTTCTTTGTTATGCATCGCAATTTTATATTTGTATGAGGTATAGTATACCTGATTTCAATAATAATAAACGCAAAATTTGACTGGTGCATACTCACAATCTAATGGATCATGCTCTTAGCGCTTAAGAACAAGAACGAGACATGGGCAATATACGAGGGACAGAAGAACAAACAACATTTGAACTACGGAAAGATAAACAACAGCATCGATGATGAATAAAAAAAAATACAGATAATGCAAAGAGGAACCACGTAACAAGAACTGAGAATAGACGAGTTTATTCTGTGAGAAGTAGCAATAAGCGGAAAAGGGGGAAGCGTGTGGAAAAGGACATTCATTGTATGGACTGTTGAGGTAGTTTTCATTGCACATTTCAAGGAGCCAGGGACCACAATGTGGTTCATCTTATCCCAAGATACAGACAGAAAGTGAAAACTGCTAAACCAAACGCCATAGAGATCAAGCAGTGGTCACATGACAAGATCGAGGCACTGAGGGGCTGTTATGAGGCAACAGACTGGCAGCTGTTCTTTGACAGCTGCTCTGATTACGATGAACTCAGAAACTGTCACGGCCTACATCTAGTTCTGTGAAGACTGTGTTGTGAAACCGAAAACAATCAAACTGTTTGCAAACAATAAGCCATGGATTACCAAAGACCTGAAAGCTTTCCTTGTTCCCAAGAAGCATGCATTTATGCAGGGTGAAATGGGACAGGTAAGAAATCGGAACAAAGAATTTCGGCAGAAGACAAGGCTGGCGAAGATCGAATATAAGAATAAGGTAGAAACGAAACTAAGGGAAGGGAATGCACGCGAGGCTTGGTTGGGACTAAACAAAATGATGGGTCGCACAACAAAAAAACAGGAGGTAGGATGTGCAGCTGGAGACTTTGCCAATGACTTAAACAAGTTTTATGCCAGGTTTGATGTACAAGACTTTACTCGAGAATGTGAATTGATCTGTTCTTCCCTGTCACCATGTGATATCTTAGTGGACGAGAATGCCGTAACATCTTGCCTGTCCCGAATTAATCCCTTTAAAGCTCCTGGTCCAGACGGCCTTAAAGGACGGGTGCTCAGATCTTGCGCCCAGCAGCTGAGCCCAATGATCACACATTTGTTCCACCTGTTCCTGAACAGTCAGTTCTTCCCCAAGCTATGGAAGACCTCAACTATTATTCCAGTGCCAAAAAAGTCACATGCCAAAGAACTAAATGACTTCCGACCAGTGGCCTTGACCCCTATTCTGGCAAGTGCATGGAGAGAGTTGTTTGCAACCAATTAATCACTGCCATTGCTGATCAACTAGACCCCTACCAGTTTGCATACAAAAGCGAAAAGAGGAGTGGTTGATGCCTGTTTGACACTCTACAACCTGGTAGCAAACCATCTGGATGGCACTGGTACATACTTCCGTATCCTATTTATGGACTTTTCATCTGCATTTAATACCATTCAGCCACACCTGCTCTTACAACGTCTCCTAGCACTAAACGTTAACTCAACCCTAGTGCTCTGGATGAGGGAATTTCTCCGGGACCAGCCACAACGGGTCAGCATGGGAGGCACATTCTCGAACACTCTGATCATAAATACCGGAGCCCCACAGGGGTGTGTTTTGTCTCCGATACTGTTCTCTGTTTACACTAGTGAAGTCAGGACGGAATTCTCGAATTATGCCCTATCATTGATTAAGTTTGCAGATGATATGGCATTGGTTGCTCGGCTCAAGGACGAGAAGTCACTTGCAAGCTATTTCCTCCAGGTTCAAAAATTACACTCATGGTTTGAAGAAAACTTTCTGGTGCTCAATGTCTCTAAAACTAAAGAAATGGTCCTTGACAGAAGAAAAAATCAACCTGTCCACACCCCTATAATTATTGATAATAAGATAATCGAACAGGTGCAAAGTTTTAGGTACCTCGGCACAAGGCTAGACAGCAAACTGTCCTTTCAGGAAAACACCAGCATTGTTTCCAGGAAAGCACATCAGCGCCTGTTCCTGCTGAGGCAACTTAGGAATTTCGGTGTCAGCGGCCCTGTCCTTCAGTCAGTATATCGCAGCCTAATCGAAAGCATCTTAACATTCAATATGTCAGTGTGGTTTGGCGTTCTTTCTCTCAGAGATAAAGCTTGTTTAACGAGAGTGGTCAAGAGTGCCAGCAAGATCAATGGTTCTCCACAAAGACCTTTAGGTGATCTATATATCAAGGCTGTGAGGTTAAAAGCCGTCAGAATCATCATAGACCCCTCTCACCCACTACATCGCCACTTCCAAATGTTACGCTCCGGCCGTAGATGGAAGCAAGTGGTCGCCAGGAAGAGTGCCTTTGCCAAGTCATTCTTACCAACTGCAATAGCACTCTTGAACAGGACTAACAAATGTACCTAGCCTGAATGTGTGTGTGTGTGTGTGTGTGTGTGTGTGTGTGTGTGTGTGTGTGTGTGTAAGAGAGGAAGAGAATGTGCATCTGCTAACTGTCATAGGTGTGAGAGGGTTAAGCATGAGTGTAACTGTATGAGCGTATGAGGTGTGATCGTAATCTTTTCAGTTTATTATGTATCCTTTTCTCCAGTTAATTGTGGGAGCTCCCAGCAACAAAGGAAAATTTCTATCTCTGTTGTGACCAGACATAGACAATAAAGATGTATTGTATTGTATTGTATTTAAAGGATTTAATAGTAAGTAGATGGCGGATATGAAAAGAGAGAGAGTTCCATTGTTTTGCTGCACAGTAACTAAATATCCTGCGACCATATGTTGTTGTGACAGGAATAGGTGGTAGGCGGTCGTCAAGGCAGGAACCAGCAAAGAAACTGAAACACAGCACAGACAGTTTCTACTGGATGCGAACACGGACGGGTAGCCAGTGTAGTAAACGAAGGAGATAAGTGACATGGTCCCATTCCCTAGCTTTAATCACGGACCAGACCATGACTCAGTGAATTCTGGTCGTGTGTATAAGAAGAATGATTGTGAGAATGAATAAAAGAAGTTAGGAATGAAAGTGTTAACAGTGGCTCCAAGCATTTGTCGAGAATGCTTCACCCGAAAATTTGGACGGGAAATGTGTAACAAACTTAACACCGAAAAAGAAAGACGCGCCTGAATCACGATCTCTACATCTCACCTATTTGGTGTTGATGAATCGAGGCACGGGGCATTGATCAACGATCTGTGCGGCGCGGTACTGACACCTGATTAACCTCACCTAGAAACCTTACAATTTTCTTGTGTTGCTTCATCCAAATGTAAGGGAACTAATGCATTCTTAGTTTCTAACACGGAGATACGAGTGAAGGATGAAGGAATGGCTAAATATTATTAAGCATATCAGTACAGTGTAAAATCGAGTTACAGCCATTCTGAGTAACGAGAAACAGTCTCTCAGCATTTCGCTATCTGCTCGCCTTTGATCCGCTAACGCAGCAGCGCTGGGAAACACACCACGAATTACGGGGGTACCCCGACTTAACAAGAGAAAGACAACGGGTAGCAGGAGTGTCATCTACCCACTGACGTCACAGCGGCCGGCACTCCACGTGACCACGCTGTGAACCGACTTGCGACGGCCACATCCGTACGGCATCCAGAGTATCTTCAACCGTTGTGGTAACCTGATCAACTTAGAGAATCCCACTCGATGGATGATTGTCGGATTCAGAACATTGAGTAAATCTGTTCTTAGTGTGATTCAAGATTAGGTTTTAATGGTCAGTTGAAAGACGACATGTCTGGAGTGTTATAATTGAAAACTGTGATTATCGTCATTTATGACTAGGATTTATGAAAAGGGACTGCGAGATATTTCAAAATTGTGTGGCAGTGCAAGTGGGCAAGCGAATACGCTTTATATTTTCTAGAGCGTGACTTGTAATCTGAGACTGATGTATGGAGCTTACTATAGGAAGAAGATACTGCCTATTGTAGAGTTAATGTTCTTGTTAAAACCCTGTGTTGATGTTTTGGTTCGCGAATTATTTAAGCGGATGTGTATTCTAAAGTCCTGAGCTCACCAACCAGGAAAATATTATGATATGAACAGTCCCAGGCAATCATTGTGTTATCTGTTGAAAGAACGCGCACTTGTAAGGTGTTAGTGTGTTGATAGAATCATTCGAGCTTTGACAAAGCATCAAAAAAGGATTTGACTTTATTACAACTGTGTTACAAGCAATCACTTTTGTTTTGTTTCTTTTAGAGCGATAAATTTATCCTTTGAATATAAACGTTAAGCGTAACATTTCAATAGTAACAAATACAGTTTGGTTTGTAAAATGCACACGCCACATATCGCCACACATGACTGACAGCCTGGCTTTCAAGCCTGTTACCGACACTAGTCAATAGACTGAGTGAGTGCACCGGCTGAGAGCTGATGTGGACTGAATTAAGCAGACTATTACTAATTAATGTGATTATGTACTTCACATTAAAATACTCACTCATGTGTGTGATCTGGCCAACACACAAAACCAAGAATTGTGTAAAGACACACAGCTTGTAAATCTCCACACAGACACGACCCGCCATCATTGAAGTGATGAGTCCTTTACACTTCCTGGTTGATGGCCCGTCATAACAGGAAAAGTTCCCTTGTCGTTAACTTTAATCCTGGTACGTGTTTTGTTTTTGTGAACTTCTTGAGGTAATTGTCAATGTCAAACTCTGTCTTATCGAATACAATGAGTAGAAAGATGGCTGCATGGTGGTTTCAGCAATATTTGTTACAGCGCACACAGGGCCTATCGAATAGTTTTAGAACAGAGGTGCGGAAATCCCATGTATGTATGTGTATGCATGCACACACACACACACACACACACACACACACACACACACACACACACACATACACGCACGCACGCACACACGCACACACGCTCAATTTACATTTTACATACCATTATTAATATATACGGAGTCATAAAAAATAGTACATGTTGTGTTAACTTCACACACATTTAATCCTACATAAAAAATACCTGCCCTGCACTATGTGATGTTTATCTCGTATGCTGAGTTAGCTTCAACGCGATTTTACAGTTTCCTTTATGTTCTCTCCTGGGAAATCAAATAGTTGAGTGATTAGGTAAGGTAAAGTAGCGAGAGGGAGAGGAGCAGGTACATCCATTCAAACTGCAGGCCCCTAGAAAGGTGTGAGCGCAAACATGGCAACGCCCCACGTCCTAAAATGAGGTCGAGTTCGAAGTCACGGTAGAGAAGACACTCTTATTACCTTTAGAAAACCGCCGTCCACACACCTACTACCCGCTGTCTCTTCAGCCGGTTTACCTACTGTGGCTCGTAGTGCATGGCGGCTTTTTTTAGTTATGAGAGAGTTTGAGATCCACGACGCGTAGGGAGACGTGTGCGGCAACGAGAACGGCGAGCCTCTAAGCCTACCCGTTGTGAGAAAGCGATTGGTTGGATTTTGTGGATGTGATGATGTAGGACGCAAATTTCCGTGACGCTACAGGTTGCCGCTCCAGCACGCGTCGTGCGAGCGCTGAATCTCAAACTCTCTATTCCTCTCGTACAAGGACGTGTAAGAACAACGTGATATTTACGTTCACCATCACATGTGGAGAGTGAAATGAGGCCTGCTTCCAAATAAATCAACCTTCACTTGTCCAGTCTCACACTATTCTTGCTTTTTTTCATCACGTACCTGATGAGTCGTTTACATTCATTGAACATGACAGATGCATGTTAACAGTAAGTGTGCAGATGATGAAGAGTGCAGTTATTACTTCAAGCGGCGTTGACAGGTTGATATAAGCTACAGTCATTACTTGAAGAAAGGTAAGAATATTATTGCCGAGTGCGTAGTCTTGCCGTAGCTCAGACATTTATTCACGGTTACGTACACGTTCTTGTTTCTATTCACTTTTTATGAACATCTGGTCTTATTTTATATACATGTGTGTGTGTGTGTGTGTGTGTGCGTGTGTGTGTGTGTGTGTGTGTGTGTGTGTGTGTGTGTGTGTGTGTGTGTGTGTGTACGACTTTAGTTGCCTCTGCAAGGTTAGGCGTTTTAATTATTATTATTTGTTGTTACTTTTCTAATGTAGCAATGAGCATAAAGAGCTCGATGTGCGCTATCGTAGATACTAGAGACAGCTTGATGCAAGCTGTAGCAAAATGATGAGGTGCAACATTACTTAAATGATTAATTGTATCAGTATGAAGAGGATGATGCAGGCTAATTTAATAATTACAGCCACGTTAAGCGGTTATAACACGTACCAGGTGATAATTACACGCGTGACGTGTTCTGCCGATTGACTCAATGATTTTTTAAAACTACAATCTCAGCAGTTTGTTTGCAATCAATTTTTATATGTCCTTTACAACATCCACACACAAGATTTAAGAAAAAAATGCACAGTGAATTATAGTTAAGTTGCAGGCAACAAAGAAAGACATTAGACATATACACACGACCACATAAACCACACTTGAACACATAAATGCAGTCACACAAATAACTAAAATATCGCACAGACACTTAGATTTTCTTTACTTTGGAGTGTCTTATTTCACAATAAAGGCATAAAACAGTTGAAAAGATTACATTAACACAGTTCATTATTGGGTTCCTCATTTCAACGGCATATTTTATGTTTTAGACAGAATAACACTCACGACACTGACTTTTTCGCATTCTGTATCTCAGCAGAACCATCTAACACTATTCACAGACTAAATGCAGGAACAATCCTCATTAGTCTTCCATTATCTTAATACTCTAAGAAAGTCGATAGTTGTGTCACAGCCTCAACTCCCAGGCACACGACACGTTATGTCTTCTTTTATTTGGAAGAAAAAGAAACGATCTAGTTATGCGTTAGCTCATTTATTGATACACAGAGATACAGTAAAATAATCTAACAAAATAATTATTGAGTAAAGTTATTGTAATATAAACGATCCTCTGGTTACCAGCAGCAGTCAGAATTCAGGCCTTTCAACTCTTCCTCGACTTTGTCAATGATCGCTCCTATCACATCATGCTATTAGAAACTGGGATTTAGAATATCCTCAAGGTATTACTGAAGTAAAGAACGCAATTCCTGGCTGTTGATACACACACACACACACACCACCTTCGTTCAGGATTAAAATAAATTGGGGCAGGGACTGGTCTGTGACAACTTCACAGCTTATCGCATACACATACACACACTGACCTACAACCTCCGGTGTCAACCTGCATTTCAAATTGGATAAAGCCTAGTGTCTGATATGCATATAAGTATGGTTTCCTCTTCTCTCTGTTTGTGTGTATATATATATATATATGCGCGTGTGTGCATGTGTGTGTGTGTGTGTGTGTGTGTGTGTGTGTGTGTGTGTATTTGACAAGGTTTTTTCAAAATTGGTAGCCCATGACTGTGTATATCTATCACCCAAGTCTTACAACTAAAAATTCCTATAATTTACTCTTCTTTCTTTCGTTGTCCAAGTCACTCAAACGGAAGGTTGTATTTTTGTCAGTTACGAAACGGTTGTCAAAGCTCATGTTAACGAAATTTGGGGAAAGCACACCAAACCCCTGCGATTGCTCAAGCACATGAGTATCACATAAGCATGAGATGCAGTATATAATACTCTCATACACCAATGTCTAATAATACATAGTCACATCCTGTCGTCAGCTATCGTGCTCAATTTTTATTTCAAGGTCTATGACCACAGTGACACACAGAGCATAACGACAGTCGCTTAAATGATTAAAAACTGGGACAAGAATCTATAAGCACACACCCTCTATGCCTGTAAGTATTTGTCTACTTTCGTCTCTACGTTTGCGAATAAATGCGTGTCTGGGTGGGTTCCAGTGTGTGAGTGTGTGTGTGTGTTTCTCTCTCTGTGCTTCTGTCATATGCAAAGTTTCCTTGTTTACCTCGTCTGCTTGGTTTGTACTGCGTGGCGGCTTTTTTTTTTACTCCGCATTGCTACAAGAAAGTGTGAGAACAGCGGGGTATTCACGAGGCTTGTCGACATGGGCAAAGGGAAGTAAGCCGCCTTTACAACTAAAACAAGCTTGTCTTATCTTGTCTCGCTTTATATCTGTTGAGTTTTGATAATGCACCTGACGAGTCATTTGACTGACTTAATGGGACCTCACAACTGCATGTTGATAGCATGTAGGTATACGAGGTAGAATACTGTGAATACAATATTAAAAATAATTAAAATAGGCTACAGTTATTTTTTGTACCAATGTAAAAAGGTTGATGGAATGTACAGTCATAGTTTTGATATAGCTCTGACTTTCTGTAGCTGCTAAGCTGGGAAGGATAGGTGTGTAGCGAGATGTACAGTCTTACAGAAAGTTACAGGTCGTGTTACTGCGAGCGGTTTTAAAAGCAGGTGACCAGCTACAAATAAGGCATGCAGACACATATTTTGATACCCTCAACACGTGCACACAATTTAATAAAAATGTACCGTGAAATATAGGAAGTTTTTTAATTAGATTCGCATAAGTAGGTTCATGTATTTAAGCGTGCACAATTGCACCCACATGAAAAACACACACACACACACACACACACAAACACACACGTCAATAACAGTAAAAACTCACATAATGTGGCACAGACAAAATAAAAATACATAACCCACAATAATTATCTGAAACAATGTAGATTTTTTTATTAAAGTCAAAGAGAGAAGCTTTTTCACTGGAAGTTTAGAGAGTTCTGCTAATGTGAACCAAAAAAAAACTGAAATAGCTGCGTGTTCACATTTGCAGACATAAAGTATAAAGTAGATCGAGCGGTTTAGATTATTTGAAAAAAAACCTGCAAATATCTCCATTGTGAAAATGTGCATCATGATGAAGGTATTAGAACACAAGTAAATTTTTGTTACATTATCATATGGTAAATATGTCAATACTGCGTATTGTGAAATCATTAATTATTAGCAGAGCTCTCACTCAATCAACACAGCAGCATTTAAGAGTCATTCTACATTTTAAGTATTTTTGCTATCGCAGAGCATAATCACAAAATATTACAACATGAATAACAGAATGAAAGTATTTAACCATGTATGTAATCAGCAGCCATTCCATACAAAACCAAATAATCGACAGACAAATAAAGTCTAATAAAAATACAATGTATATGAACAATACCAGTGACGATAACATTTCTAAAATAACACCAGAATGTGACACTACTAAAGACTATACTCCATTGTTCACTTATTGCAACGTTACATTTACATATACATATAACAGAAAAAAACACTAAGAGGCATTAAGGGTGAAAAAAGGTTTGAAAGCATAAAGCGTCGGTGTTTTGATAATAACTTGAAATAAAGTATTGTAAATAAAAAAGTAAATTACCAGATAGGTACAAAAAATTGACTTTAAAGACAATAAACAGATGATCATAATACCTTAATATCGAAAGTTTTAATTATAACAGGTAAAAACTTGTAGCGACATGAAGGTTTATCTCTCTTTCCTACAGAAAAACTCAGAAAAAAACATTCACAATCACCAATAATCTACACAGGAATATGAAAACACTAAAAACGAATGATTATGATTGTCAGAAGCTGACTGTGCATTCTGGCTTTTCTGATTACGGTTGCTGAGTGCCCACCATGCTCTACCAAAAAGCCATACATTGGTTTTTCTCTGATCAGTTCAAACAGCCTTTCTTGAAAGAGTTATCGCAAATTCCATCCCTAGTCTTCCTGACCCCAGGCTGGCCAACAAGGACCTGCAGGTCATCGAGTATTGACGAAGGTCCAAGTGACCGGTAGGAGGCGTAGATGTCCTCTGTGTTGTAGATGCTCTCTTCATCTTCTTCGTCTTTAGGATTCGCAGGTTCTTTATCATTTTCATCTGGTTCTGTAGAAACCATTTTGGACTCACTGTCATGAGAATGTAATGGAAGATTTGTCTTCACGTTGACGTTCTCACAGATTCTTTGGTTTTATTCTTCTCTCCGTCGTCGCCAAAGAACTGCGAGTTGTAATGAGTGCTTTGTCTTTTCTTTGTTTTCAACGTCTGAGGGACAAAGCAGAAGTTCTTTCTGTGGGATCTGCAGGTGAAATAATTTCATCAGGATCAGCTGTTCCTGTAAAGGTCATTGCTGAGGTTGACTGCCTGTTGCTGGAGGTATTTTCGTACCCGTTGCCGTAGGTGTGCAGGTCGCTGACTTCGTGTCTGTTCCCAGGTTTGGGGAACATCTGCTGCTCGACAGATGCTATAGGCTTGTTATCTACCAAAATAAGCTATAGACATTAAGCAGACTACTAGTGAAAGTAAAGTGGAAGTGATTTAGTAGAAAACTAAGAAACATTTGGTAGTAGATTAGTTTAATTACGTTCATCGCTAAAAAAGTTTCGCTTACAAAAATCATATCAAGTAAAATTATTTTTTATTATTTTGCCTCAGCTAGGAAGATTATATTAAACCTCTGCTATTATCGCTGTATGCAAAAGTTTGTTCTATAATCAAACTTGGAGTAAGATTTAAAGCAGTGAAAGGGATGAATAATTTGGTCTCATCTCTTGTTGCCGTCGTTTGCGTCGCACTTTCTGAGGCAGTAATTTTATTTTCTGGTTTCTCAGTTTTACGTCTCGCTTGATATTCCCGTGTTTGTCGTCTTCGCATATAGCTGAAAATAAAAGAAACGAAACAAAAGAAGAAATACAAATTTAGCATGATGCATTTGCGTTGTATACTGTTAACGTTTCTTACTGTTAAACAACCAGTCCCGCCAGTCCGTCAGAATTAGACGAAATTCATAGTCTGGTGATAAAAAGCAAAACATTATGTTGGTAACTTTGTAAGTTTCTTTGTCAAGGGAATGCGCCTTTTTGTTTGTATAAAATATACACAAATTTATTACCTTAGCCACACCATGACGATCACAACAAGGACTGCAGCAACAATTAGAGATAAAACAGTTCCAACGATGGCGCCGACAAGATTACTGCTGGAGTGAGGCTGACCTGACGTCATCGACTCTGAAATACTATACAGTGAAACCTCGGTTTTTGTTGACTTCGGTTGTCGTCGTTTTCGGTTTTCGCCGATTTGTCTTGGTTTTCGTCGGTTGCCTCGGATTTAATCTGCGTGCCCACGTGACCGCGCCGCTCATTTTGAGAAAACAAAGGGCGACTCACGCGTCCTCCTGCTCACTGTGGCCTCCTTTCTCGTTGTGTGAGCATCACCCTGCGCGTCTATCCAAATAATTTTATTGATATTCAGTTTTTGTGCTTTTTTCATTGATTGCGAGTGCTCATACTACAATTACATGTATCGGGTAGGTGATTACTGTGTATACAGTATTCTTTCTAATGTTATTTCTTATGCGTTTTTCAGTTTTACAAAGTTAGATAAAATCACATGTGCTCCAGTGTCACTGTCTCTTTTAAGTGTTTCCCTTGCTAATAAGCTAACCCTTTCCTTTCATCTCGATCATGGGACCAAAGAATGTTTTCAGACCCAGCAGCTCTTTCCGTTAG